>VXBU01019606.1:90858-138455 GCA_013400315.1 Bombycilla garrulus | reverse complement strand
TAATAATAAATTCACAGGTTGGTGGCTCGGGAGGGCGAATCCCAGCGGGAGTCCCGAAGGCCGGGGGTTTTGCCAGGGGCTATTCCAGCTCCGTGTCCTCTTTGGGCTTGTAGAGGATCCCGAATTTCTGCATGTACTTCTTGATGTATTCCTTGGTTTTGTGTTTGACGTTCTCGTTGCACTCCAGGTCCTCGGGGTTCTTGCAGTACTTGAGCTCCTTGTTCATCACCCCGTGGGTCAGCTGTGGGTGGGGAATGCCACAGGAATGCCACAGGCAGTCCCAGAATTCCCACCAAACCCAGGCCTGGCCACTCCCCAAGCTACTTCCCAAATATTTCCTCTTATTTCCAAATATTCCCTGAGCCGCTGTCATCTTATTCCACAAATATTCCCTTACNTCTCTTTTTTTGCTCTTTTTTTTTTACATAAAAAGTTCCGTAAAAATTGGATAAAGTAAAATGCTCAAAGCAGTAAAATCAATCTTATCAACATGGCCAGAAATCTGCACTANCCTGGCCTCTCCCCAAGCTACTTCCCAAATATTTCCTCTTATTTCCAAATATTCCCTGAGCCGCTGTCATCTTATTCCACAAATATTCCCTTACTATTTGGTATTGTTCCCTCAATATTTTCTGTTATCTTCCAAAGCTATTTTCCTGTTATCCCCCAAATATTCCCTGTTATCTCCAGATATTGCCCAAGCTATTNCGTGGGATCGGCACGTTTGGGGCTAAAAGCACTGGGAAATAAAAGCAAATTATTATCAATATATTCACATATATGTTAAAATATAATACAGAGCTTGGGAGCAGCGCCGGGAGAGCCGGGCTTGGGAAAGCCTGGATCGGGAAAAGCAGGCTCAGCAAAGCCCAGCTCATCCTCAGCAACGGGAACCANTATTTGGTATTGTTCCCTCAATATCTGCTCTATCTTTCAAACATTCCCAAGCTATTTTCTTATTACTCCCCAAATATTTCTCAAATATTCCCTATTACTCCCTAAATTATTTTTCTGTTACTTCCCAAATATTCCCTAAATATTTTGTTTTGTTGTGCCAACATCTGCAATCACTCCCCAAATATTTCCTACTATTCCCAAATATTCCCTAAGTTGCTCTCCTATTAATGCCCAGATATTCCTCAAATATTTTCTATTATTCCCCAAATATTCCCTAAATATTTCCTGTTATTCCTCCATATTATTTATACATTATTCCCCAATTATTCACTATTATTTCCCCTGAGCTGCTGTCATATTATTGCCCAAATATTTCCTGTTATTCCCAAATATTCCTCTAATATTCCTCTAATATTCCCTAAATATTCCCTACTGTTCTCTCATCCTCCAAGGAGCTGGAGGCAGTTGGAATGACACGATCCCATTTCCTGGGGCCATCCCTTTGTCCCCATTCCTCACTGTTCCTGTACCTCCCTTGTCCTCATGTCCCACATCCCTGTGTCCCCATGTCCCACATCCCCTTCATTCCTGTATTCCCAAATTCCCATACCTGTCATGTTCCCAACTCCTTGAACCCCGTGTCCCCACATCCCTGTGTGTCCCCATGTATTCACATCCCAGTGTCCCTGTACCCCATGTCCCCACTTCCCACATTCCAATGACCCTGTACCCTCCGTGTCCCCATGTCCCACATCCCCATGTCCCCGTACCCTCCGTGTCTCCACATCCTTTGTCCCCACACCCTGTGTGTGACCCTGTTCCTGTGTCCCTGCATCCATGTCCCCGAACTCCTCGTGTTCCCAAGTCCTTGTATCCCGTTTCCCTGTACCCTCCACATCCCCACGTTCCTGCACCAGTGTCCCTGTGTCCCCACATCCCCCCGCATTCCCACCTTGCGTGCCAGGTGTTTGAAGTCCTCGGTGGTGGTGATCCTGCCCACCTTGCAGTCGGGTTTCCGGTAGGGATTCAGGCACTGCACGATGAACTGGGACATCTGCAGGGACAGCGATGGATCGAGCTCCCTGCTCCCACCAAACCATCCCCACCCCATTCCCGGATGGGATCCCTCACCTCTTTCCTGAACACCTCCTTGCTCTTCTTGGCCAGCTCGCTGGACGTGTCGGCCTCCGCCGTCTTGGGCTTCTTGGAAGACTGCAGAGGGGAACGCAGGGATGGCAACGCTTCCCTGATCCTGCCCCGGGGACAGCGCTCCCGCCCCGCTGCCTGTGGGCAGCACGCGCTTCCAGCCCCTTCCCGGGGAGATCCCCAGCCCCTCACTCCCCAGGCCAATCCAGATCTTCCCAGCCTGATCCCAAGGAGCCTCTCAGCCTAATTCTGACAAGCTTCCAGGCCCATTCCCGTGCACTTCTCAACCCATTCCCAACACCCTTCCCAGCCCAAGGCCGGCACGTTTCCCAGCCTGATCCAGGTACAGTTCCCAGACAAATGCCAGCACGCTCCCACCCCAAACCAGGGATTTTCCTGGCCTGGTCCCATGAGCTTCCCAGCCCACTCCTGGTGCTCTTCCCAGCTTTATCCCAGCAAACTTCCCCACCCAGTCCAGTGCATTCCCCAGTTCAACCCTGGTGAACTTTCAGGCGAGCTTCCCAGTTCATCCCAGTGAACTTCCCAGTCCAATCCCAGCCCGATCCAGGCACACTTCCCAGCTCATTCCTGGTGAGCTTCCCAGCCCAGTCCTGGAACGCTCCCCACCCCAAAGCAGGCATTTCCCAGCCCAATCCCAGTGAACTCCCCATCCCGATGCCGGCATGCTCCTCGCCCCAGTCCAGGCACAATTCCCAGGCTGATCCCAGCACAGTCCCAGCCTTGCTCCTGGCACTCCCCAGCTCGGTCCTGACACATTTCCCAGTCCAATCCTGGCACAATTCCCAGCACACTCCTGGGCTGGGAGGCACAGGGACCACTCCTTGCTCTTGTTTTCTTTGGAAAAAAAAGCTGGAAAAAGAGCAGGAGTGGGTCCCGAGGCTGGTCCATAGCGGGAGCAAACCCTGTGGTGGTGGATTTTCCTTCAGGAATTCCCTGGGAGGCTTGAGGCCCCCCCCACAAGCATTCACAAGGATTATCTTTAGCTACAGTCAAGATAAAGGGAATTTTCTCGGAATTTCTGGCTGCTTCCCCGAGTACTGATCCCTGATTTACTAATGGGAGTAGAATCCCTTCCAGCTGCATCCCGGAGCCCATCCCTTCACGCAGGATCCGCACCCACCTCCCACACGCTCCCATCCCAAATTCTGCGACCTCCTTGCAGCCTAGGAAGGGAAAAGCAGCATCCCTGCACCATTTTCTGGGAGAGGTCTGGGATCCAGGTCGTCCCAACTTGGATTGTAAGGACGGGAAGAGCAAAAGGATTTGTTAAAGGTTTGGAAAGCCGGGGGAGCTTTCCCTTCTCTTTCTGCTCTTTGATGGTGTCCTGATATTTCTTTTAATTAAGAAAATCCCGCTTTTTAAAAGTATTTAACCCTGACAAAAAGAAAAAAACATCCCTCTCAATCCTTAAAAATGTGCCTGGCTGGAGGGCAGAGCCGCAGAATCCCGGGAGCACAGGGACAGGGTGTAAATCAGCCGTGCCAGGGAGGTTTTATGGCCGAGCCTTGGCCGGAGCAGGGACATCAAAGCTCCTGCTCCAGCCCCAGGCTCCGCTGCCACTTCAAAAGGCTGGGAATGGGGAGCAGATGGCTCTGGATGGCTCCAGCACCAAACCCTGCAGTGCTCCACTGCCAAACCCCTCACCATTCCCAAACCCCCTGTCATTCCAAAACCCTTCCCAAATCTTTTGTCATTCTCAAATCCCCTGTCATTTCCAAACCCTTCATCATTCCCAAATCCTTCTCCACCCCCAAATCCTTCTCCGTCCCCAAATTCCTTTTCCATCACTAAACTCTTCTCCACAAACAATCCCTTCTCCACCCCCAATCCCTTCCCCATCCAACCCCTCTCCACGCGGGACGAGGGCAAAAATCGGTGTCAGAACTGGCAGGAAAAGATGAGGAGGAGAAGTGAAAACTCCGTTTCCTCCTCAGAGAATTCTTCCTAATTTTAGGCTAAAATTCCATTAAAAATTTATTTTCATATCAAAACCTCCTTATCAAGGCCTTCTTCTGTCACCCCTCCAAAGCGAAATCCTGTAATCCAAAGGCTGCCAGGAAAACTAACACAGGAAAATCCCCAGAACAGTGCTGTCCCTATTTCCCAGCCTCTGGAGGAGATGGGAATGGAGAAGCCACATAGATGGGGGAAAACCAGCCTGGGGTGGGATAAAGAAGTCAAATGTTCGGGAAAACCTGGAGGAGCCTGACTGGGATTCTCTTTTCCAGCAGCTGGGATCTGCTCCACTGACACCAACCTTTCTATGGAGAACCAATGGGTGGAGACAAACTCATCCCAAATCCAAACTTTTTCCATCTAAAAGGATGCAAAAACTCCAGCATCCAGCCCAGTGTCCCTGGCAGCCTTCCTGCTGGGCCACTCCTTCAGGAGAGCCATTTTCCAAGGAAAAAAACAGGACTGCAAGTGTGCTTTAAAGGGAATAGTGATCCTGGCTTCCCAATCCTCTTGTGCCTTTCCATCAAAATCCTCCCCCACAGCCTGGAACACCGGGAATAGCAGCAGCAGCTGTCGGACGCCAGAGCCACGGTGCCGGTGGGTTTAATCCCTCCTGGGTGGGTTTAATCCACTGGGGAAAGGTGTGGGGTGGGGAGGAGGGTGAAAAATCCAAGGAATGTGGTTGTCATTTCAGGGTGGAAGCGTCGGAGGCAGGAGCTGCAACCATGGGAATTCAGGGCCAGGAACAACCCAGCCTTCTGGCCATCCTGGCCCAGAAGAAAAGGAATTAGAGCCCTGGAGGGCGTAGGAACCACCTCAGCCAGAGGTCAGCCAGAGCCGTGGAAGGAGGGATTTAGGAATGAGGGATTCATGGATTCAGGGAAATTCAGGGATTTTGGGTTTGGAGTGAGCAACAAAACCTGGAAGGAGCAGCCGGTTCACATCGGGCCTGAGGCGAAGCCCTCGGATGTCGCCTCGGCCCCTCTTTATCCCAATTTATGGGATAAAAGCCCACCTTTATGGAAGCGCCTTCCCCTGCTGCTCCCTCTGCTGTGCAGGCAGCAGCAAGACCCTCAGAATCCCACAGGAAAATAACTCCCAAACTGGAGAGCACAGGCACAGCTCTATCTGCCTGCTCAGAAGAGCCCAGCCTTCTCCTCAGCACCTTGTTCCCACCCCAGGGATGTTCCCAAACATCTCCAAGCTGCTCGCCACCACTGAACTTCAGCTCACCCCTCCACAGGGATGCATTTCCCAGCTATTCAGCTTCCAATCTCCCTCTGGAGCCTCCAATTAACATTTTCTTGCTCGATCCCAACATCCTTCGATAACATTTGGAAGCACAAGATCCCAGAATATCAGGGAACGTCATGGGACAAATGTGACATTGATCCAGGGATAAAAATCCTTGAAAATACTTCCCAGCATTCCTCTGTGGAAGCAACAGCCCCTTGGCTGAGCAGAGGGTGCCAGCTCTGAGCTCATTTTCCAATTAACTTTTTTCCAGGGGGATAAATATTTGTCCGTAATTTCATCGGAGTGAACTCGCCAGGAATCCTGGCTGGAGCGCTCGAGGGTGTTCCAGGAACAGGATTAACCCTTGGGATCCTGGCAGCACACGTGGGATGTTCCTGAGTGCTGCAGGATGGACAACACCTCCAGGAAAATCCCAGGAACGTGGGAGCACCAGAGCGGCGGGAGAATTGATTCCCTTCTTTCCATGGATTTTCTCCAGCTTTTTAAGGAATCAGAAAGGTATGGGAAAGGCTCCTGAGCTACACCCTTAGTTTGCCCTTTTTCCACGTTATTCCCCCTCCTTCCCGTTTTTCTGGCCATTTTTCTCCACACAGAGGTTGGAATCCAGGGCAGCAGTTCAGGGAAGTCCAGCGTCCCCTCGAGCCGTGGCCGGAACGGCCGAGCCCCCAGCGTGGCCAGCGGAGCCACTCCAAAGGATCCGGGGTCACTTCTGTCCTCCTGCCACCTCCCAGCTCCGCACTGACCTCCCATCCCGTGCTCCATGCCAAGGATTTGTGTCCCTCACCTTCATGGGGTTCTCGTCGTACGTGGGGGTCCCGAGGTCCATCTCGGCCTCGTGCTCCAGGCTGGCGTCGTCCCCGGGGCTGTCCCAGGTTGGAGGATCCCACTGGGTTTGCCTGGAGGAGGGAGAACACACCGCTGGCACCTCCTCAGAGAAACTGGGAGTATTGTTAGCTCATGGATTATCCCATCAGCTGGGACACACGGATTCCATCAGCGTTCCTGATGCGTGGAATTCACGGCCTGGCTCTTAATCTGAAGGTTTCTAAGGTGGGAGAAGGTTAAAACCAAGCAGGAAGAACAGAAAAAAGGGGATCTGCACCATTTTCCACCACGGTGACACTGCGGGATCAAGAGAGGGATGTTCATCACCAGGATGGAATTCCCAGCATGGAAAGGTGGGAACATCTCAGCAGAGAGCCCAGGGAAGGTTCAGCCTCCAGCAAGGCTCCCTTGGATCTCCTCATCTCATCCTGAGGCTTCCAAAAAAACACAATTCACCAATTCCTGCTCCACTGGTTTGAATTCCAGGTATGTGAGGGTCTCCTGCTCTGCTGTGTGCCAGGGAGCAGGAAGGAATCCCAAAGGGAGATGGAAAAGATTAACGGATGCAGGGATACGTGTGCCAGGAACAAGAACTGACAGCAGGAAACGCATATGGAAGAAAATATTCCTGCTTATCCCTTCAGAGGTGGATCCCCATGCACACCTCTCATGGAGCTGGAAATTTTAAAGAAGCCCTTTTTAGAAGCTTAAAATTCATTTTAATTTCAGGTGCATTCATGGGGATTGATCCAAAACCTGGCTCTTTCCAAAACTGACCGGAAAGGCGTAGGAAAAACACTGGGAAAATCGTGGTTCTTCCTCTGGAGGTGGGAGCTGGGCTCTTCTCCCAAAAAACAAGCGACAGGACGAGAGGGAACAGCCTCAGGCTGGATACTGGGAAAACTCCTTCACGGGAAGGGCTGTCCCTGGACAGGGGTGGAGCGCTCATCCCAGCGGGACCCCAAATCCCTGCGGATGTGGCGCTTGGGGACAGGGGCAGCGGTGTCCACACCCACCTGGTCACCACGTGGTAGTAGTAGATCTTCCCCTCCGGATCCCGGGCCGTTTTCCAGTTGGGAGGGAGGACGATGGTTTTGGGTTTGGGAGGGGAAGGCGGGGGCAGATCCAGGAGGTTGTTGCTGACCACCAGCTCCGGCTGCAAACATCGCGGAAAGGACGAAGAGAAAGTTGTGAGGGGTCAGGAAAGGCGCCCCGGCAGCTCCTGATCCCACAGGAAAACCCTCCCCACCCCTCTGGATGCTCACCTGCTGGATGGGCTGGGGCTGCCCGGCCGCCACGATGGTGGTGACGGCCGTGGGGGGCTGCACGATGACTCCCTGCGGGTGAGCCGTGTAGATCTGCTGGCCCTGGATGTACTGGAGACCTGGCTGGGCATAGCTCTGGAACAGGGAATCACACTCAGCTGCTTCTCCCAAAAAAAACCAGCCACCCTTTACTGCAGGAGTGCAGCTTCCACCAGACCGGGCTGCTCCAAGCCTCAGGGGNCGATGGTGGTGACGGCCGTGGGGGGCTGCACGATGACTCCCTGCGGGTGAGCCGTGTAGATCTGCTGGCCCTGGATGTACTGGAGACCTGGCTGGGCATAGCTCTGGAACAGGGAATCACACTCAGCTGCTTCTCCCAAAAAAAACCAGCCACCCTTTACTGCAGGAGTGCAGCTTCCACCAGACCGGGCTGCTCCAAGCCTCAGGGGCCAACCTGGCCTTGGACATCTCCAGGGATGGCCACAGCTTCTCTGGGAATTCCATCCCAGCCCCTCCCCACCTTCCCGGCCAGGAATTCCTTCCCAATATTATCCTTAGATTTTTGTCATATAATTAATTGTGGTAGCTCCATACTCTACTTCCAAAATGGAAGTTGAGCTCCCACATCCATGTTTTACTTATTTACTCAGCTTTTATCCACAAATCTCCCCTCAACAATCAAAAATCCAAAACGTTCCTGCGAGCTGCAAATTCCTGACCGGCCCCAAGAACTATGGAATCACCAGCCCCGGAAGTGTTCAATATCCCCCATCCCTGGATGTTCTCAATACCCCCATCCCTTGGAATGTCCAAGGCCAGGAGGTTGGATGTGGCTTGGAGCAACCTGGGATAACAAGTGTCCCTGCCATGGCAGGGGGTGGAACCAGATTCTCTTTAAGGCTCCTTCCAACCCCAAGCATTCCAGGATTCTGTGATCCTACAATTTACGCTANCATGGCAGGGGGTGGAACCAGATTCTCTTTAAGGCTCCTTCCAACCCCAAGCATTCCAGGATTCCCTGATCCTACAATTTATGCCCTTTGTAGATGGAAAACGCTGGAACGTGCTCTTCCCCTGCTCTTGGGCGGGAAGCTCCCCGAGAAGAGCCGAGAAGATGCTCCAAGACGAGAAGCACAGAGCGGGTAACCGGGGTGTTTTTCCCAGCCGGAATTACCTGGACGAGGGGCGGGGTGGTCTGCGAGTAGGGCGAGGTCACTCCGTAGACGGTCTGGCAGGTCTGGCCCTGGTAGTAGATGGCCGGCTGGGACTGGGCCGGGGAATAGGGCTGCTGGACGGCCACGGGCTGCTGGCCGGAATCCCACACCCCGTAACTCTGGCTCTGCACCGCCCCGGCCGCGGCCACCGGCAGCACGGCCACGCCGGCCTCCTGGTGCACCACGGCGTCGCCCTGGCCCACGTACNCCGGCTCCACCGCGTGCCCCACCAGAGTCTGGGAGTGCTCGTATCCCGCCGGAGAGCACATGGAGTCCATGGAGGGCGTGGGCAGCAGCACCTTGCCGGCGTTGGGGTTGCTGGGATCCACGTAGGCCTGCATGGGGTAGCCCGGCGGGTAGCCCATGAAGCTGTGGTGGGGAGTGCCGTAGCCCATGGAGTCGTAGGGGAGCGGGGACGTCATTCCCAGGTTTTGGAGCTGCTGCTGCTGTTTCTGGGCTTCCCTCTGGGCCACCTCCTGCTCGAAGAGCTTGCGGCGCTCCTCCGTGGACAGCTTGTTGCGGTCCTTGGGCCGGACTTTCTTCTTGGAAGACGCTGGGGTGTCGTACCTGGGAGGGGGGGAGCGGGGAAAGCGGCCGTGAGGCCTCGGGAAACCGCGGGCCCGGGGCTCCGGCAGCCAAAGGGACGGCGGAAAACCTGGAATGCCCAATGACAGCATGGAGCCCTAAAAACATTCCCTATCTGACCACCCGCTGGTCTTGCTCATCCACGGGGAGCCAGGGCAGAGGATGAGCAATCCCAGTGGATTGGCCATCATCAGCCTGGTGCTGCTGGAGATGCAAGGACGGCACAGAAGCTGGCTGGAGGAGCTGCTCCGGGATACCTGGAGAGGGAGGGAGCATCTCCAGGAGAACCCAAGGAAAGGTCACAATCTGCAGGGTTTCCCAAACAGGCCCTGCTGGAAACACTCGGCCATGCTTTCCCGAAGCAGGACAAACAAGAAATTTGGAAGAGGCTCCCTTCCAGGAGCAACTCACAACGCGGCACCTTTCCCCCCCCGCCTCAAATTCCAGTGCTGGGGTGAGAATTCCATCCTTTTAGTCCAGAACCCCAACATGGGAGCTGCAGACACAGCAAAAAACAAGGGAATCACAAGCGGCACATTCCTGTTTGGAATTCTGCTCGTTCCCAGACCGCAGCTTCGGCTTCAAAAAATAATGGTGTGGATGGGTTTTTTTAATTCCTTAGGAGTTTTCATCGCAAAATGCACAGCAGCTGGAGGGATTTTTCCAGGGAATTAAAGGAGGAGGGAAAAAAAAAAGAAAGCCTAAGGGCTTTGATCAAAGCCCAACCAAGGAAAACTTCAGATCAAAGGTGGATATTTCCAGACGTTATGGGTGTGGTAAAACAGGGATTACAAGGAAAAATGCTTTGCAGCCTTAATATAATGGATTCTACAAAGCATCCAGGATATTCTCCATATATTCTGTGTTCCTGGGATCCATTTACATATCAAAAGCACATTGCTACCAACAGATCTGCTGGAGCTGTTTTCTGGCATTCCCAGAGGAGCTGCAGGATCCGTTAATGGGAACCTCATTGCCGGGAGGAGTTTGGTTTCCCTAATTAAAGTCTTTCCTGGCACTGCCTGGAGAGTTTGGAAGAGAAGCAGCCACCACGGAGGGAGTGGGAAGAAGGAAACTGAGGGTTTAGTGCTCCTTTCTCCATCTATTTGGTTATTTTCCTTATTAAATCCTTTCCTATGTTATCCTTTGGGATAACAAAGGGGGATGCTCAGAGTGGGGAGAACATTCCCAGAGAAGGAATTTGGTCCTTTACCGACACGGACACTGCACAGGGGGAAGAGCCAGAGCAGCAACTCCTCACCCAAAAAACGCTCACTCTCCTTAGAACAACCCCAAAAATCCAGGATTTGCTTCCTGGGGATGTTTCCAGCCTCGTTACAGAGGGATAGATTTACATCTGTATTTTTTATCCAGATGTTTCCAACTTTCCCAGCTCAGCTCAACGCGAGGTCTCCTCGTCTGGCTGACTCGGCACCAATTGTTCCCTAATTATGGAGTGGCTTTGAGAGGGACAACAGAGAAGTGACTTCTTTGAAGGAAATTCCATGGTATTTCTGCTGCCTTTAACATGATCTCCAGTCTCTCTGAACTGCAAGACATGGAATATTTTCCTTCCCTTCATCAGGAGTCACGTGCTCAGCCGTGACAGTGATGCCACCATTCCCAAGAAAAGGCAGGAGACCTGGCACCAGCCTGCTGGGATCACACCCACCTGGACTGTTGCCCTGACAGGGAATTTTAGGGAATAACCACTTGGCCAAGGAAGTTTTGGCGTTAGAAATCCTGGTTTGGGCACTGCTCCCTCTTGTCCAGGCAGGGATTGCTCCAAGCTCAGAATAATTCCCAGCACACCGGGAAGAGGAGCAGGAGAAGGGAATGGGTTTTGAAGGACTCAGGGAGCTCTTTGCATTAGGAGGGTTGCATCCTGGAATCCCTGGATTCCTGGGAAGTGTCCCAGGCCAGGCTGGACGGGGCCTGGAGCACCCTGGGACAGTGGAAGGCGTCCCCGTGGGTGGGACTGGATGGGCTTTACGGTCCTTCCAACCCAAACCATTCCACGCTCCCTATTTTCTTTGCAGGAGCTGGCACAGCTTCCCTCATCTCCCACCTCATTCCCAAAACACTCCTGGAGATGGAGGCGCAGGCTATCCCAGAGAAGAAGCCACCAACACCAAGGAACCACTCAACTCCCACCAGGACTGAATCTCACCACCAGGATTCCTCCAGGAGAAAACTCCCTTCCCCAGCCCTAGTGATTCCAAAGATCCCCAGGACCATTTTTTCCTGGAGATTTTACCCAGGAATGCGGCAGATCCCTGGAATATGGCAGCTGCCTGCCACCACTTGCCTGTCCTCCGGCCTCTTTGTGCCCCGCTCGTAGGCCGAGGACGGAGGGGACAGGGAATCTCTCCGTCTCTTCCTCTCCTTGCTCTGGCTCTGCCGCTCTGGATCCCGCTCGCGGCTCAGGATGGGGTTCTTGGGAGTGGGGGTCTGATCCCGGAGCCCGGCTGGCTCCCTCCCGCGGTCAGCTGTTGGGAAAACAGGGAAAAGGGAGGGAATTTTTGTGGTTTGGGTAGGAAGAGCTCTCCTCTCTTACAAACAGCCTCAGGTTGTGCCAGGGGATGTTCAGGTTGGATATTGGGAATACTGCTCATGGAAAAAGCTGGCCAGGGTAAAGGTGGAGTCCCCATCCCTGAGGGAATTTAAAAGCCATGTGGATGGCTTGGGGACATGGATCAGTGGTGGCCTTGGCAGTGCTGGGGAACGGCTGGACTCAATCTTGGAGGGCTTTTCCAAGCTCACCAATTCCATGGTTTTGATTCTAGGTTGCCCTCAGGGTCCCATCTCCCTCCACCCACTGCTCAGACTACCCTCCCTATTCCCAGGAGGAGGAGCTGTGGAGGCAGAACATCCTTGGACATTCCCAACTGGGAAAATGAAGCAGTTTCACAGGGGCAGAGGAAAACATGGGAGAAGGTGAGCACTTACCACTGTTTTCCTTCTCCGCTTGGCTCTTCTTGGGGATGCGATAAACCTCCTGTGGAAAAGCCACGAGCAGGGTCAGAATTCCAGCTGCTCCCAAAACCACCCCAAGCAACCAAGAATCACATAAACCACCAAAAAAAGGGTCCCCTGAAGGAAAGTTCTGGGGTTTTTGTGGTGCTTTCTATATATTTCCTCTGTTTGGTGTTTGATTTACGACGGATTAAGGTGGAATTTTGGGCCAAGAGCTCCGGGCAGAGCGGTAGGGTCCTACGCTTTCCATGCTGATGGAAGAGTGTCCCAGCAGCAGCTCCTGTTGTCCCTGTCCTGGTCTCCAAGGCAGTTTGAGACAACCCAGCAAGGAGCAGGGAGTTGGGCTGGGTGATTCCAACAGATCCCTTCTGCCTGGGGGCATTCCAAGGCTCTGGGGACATTCCAGGTGACCCTGGCTCTGGCGGCCAACATCTGCTCCCCCTGCTCACAGACCATCCCTGGGCTTCTCCCAGCCCCGCCAGCCTCACTGGGGACAGGGTCCCGTTTCCATGATGTTCCCTGGCACTGCATGATCACAGAGGTCCTGACAACTCCAGCTGGAGATGGCACCATGGGAAGAAAGGGAAGAAGAGCTGGGAATGAGGATCAGAACTTCCCTAAAGTCCAGGTTTAGCAAAATGTCTTTGTTAACCCCTCTGGACTGCGCAGGAACAACTCTTCCCGTGTCACTGGAACCAACTGTGCATCCCCCCAATTAAGGAATGAGGTTTATCAGCACCTTTCCAGGCTCCACTGCATTTTTAATTGGAATATTCTGGCACTCCCAGTGTAAATCCCTTTTTACCTCATGATCCTACGGAGGTTTTACAGCATTCCTGACTGTCCAAGTGCTGGAAGGTTGAGAAAAAAAACTCACTTTTGTTTCATTCCAGCTTCTAGCAAGCCTTTGCTCTGTTCCCTTCCTGAAGGAATACAGTATTCCCAAGAATTCCCAGTTATTTCCAGCAGAATGTGATGAACCAGCTGGTTTGTCCCTGATGGAGCAGCAGCTGCATCCCCAAAAAACCCCATTAAATCATGAAGGAGATGCTCAGTTGAACACAAATGAAGTGTTCTGGGGGGCTGTGCTGCCATTCCAGCTTTCCCTAAAATATCCTTTCATTTAAGCCCTGGATGAGGCAGAGTGGGGAAAAAAGATGGATTCAACTGCTCCTGGGGGTGAAGGCTGGGAATTTAAAAGTTTCCACATGCTCAGAAATGTGGAGTTTACCTTGACTTGACTTTCAGACTTCACAGAATATCCTCTTTTTTTTCTTTCTTTTTTAATTCCTTGAGTTTTTAAAGCTGTTTGGGAATTAATTAACGGGTGGCTCAGGGGGCTCATTAGCAACGTGTCCACCCCCAGCCCTGGATGTGCTAAAAATGAGAATTTCCTTTAGCAAAAAAAAAAAAAAAAGGGTTAGGAGAAGAAACCCTGTTGTGGTTTGTCCATGAGGCAAAACCACTTCAAAAGTGCTGCTGCTGGCTAAAAAAAAAGGGATTTGGGCCAAGATTTTTAGGTTTTTAAAGACATTTTTGCTTTTCTGTGGAGCCCAAACACAGCACGTGGAGTTTGAAGCATCTACAAAAATGAGACATTAAATTTCCCTAAAAATGCCCTATAAATTAAAATATTTTAATTTATTTATGGGTTTGCTATGGGCTACAATACTCCACACCCAGGGTTTTTTAAGATGAAATGTAAAGGAACAAAGCAGCAGCTCCGTGCCTGGGGTGGGGAGGGATGCAGGATGAGCCCATAATTGTACAGGATTTATATTTTTATAACTGATGTAATCCATCATCATGTCCGATCATGGAATCATGGAATGGTTTGGGCTGGAAGGACCTTGAAGCTCATCCAGTTCCAACCCCTACCACGCCAGGGTGCTCCAAGCCCCATCCAGCTATAATCCATGGATTTAATTTTACAATTCCCACAGAATTCCATAGCTGCGGATGGCAGGGATGACTTCGCCTCTCGCTACCTCGTGAGGTGACCACAGGGGCAGGCTCTGAAGCCCGAAAATCACCTTCCACCAATGGGTTTTGCCTCTTTTTTCCCCTTCTTTCCCACAATAAACTCCTAAAAATGTTCATTTTCAGAGCAGCACACCCAAAAAAATCCCCCCAAGTCTGCCCTGGATGCTCCCAGGGGGAATGAGGAGCCACCAAGGAACGGGATCATGGATGAACTGCCCAGAGCAGAAGGACAACACAAGTGTTGGGAAGAGCTAAACTACACCAGCTGGCCAGCTCCTAAAAAAGATCTGTCCCATTAAAGAGCAGGATGGGGAACAGGGAATCACCGGGAAAAGGCTCAGTGGGAAGAGAAGGAGGACAAGGAGCACCTGGAGAAAGGGGACTCGGCAATCCCGGCATTGCCGCTCCCGCCACGCCTCGCTTTAGGTGCACCGGGACACTGGGGGAGCCCATTCCAGGATCCATCCCAACAAACTGGCCAGCCCTGAAAAGTCCAGGAAGCCCAAAATGCAAGATGATTACGAGCAAGGCGTCAGCTCCGTGCTGAGGGAGAGAAACTCCAGCTCCACTCGATGGAGCCTCCAGCACCCATTCCACGTGGGAAGAGGGAGGCAGCAAAGGCTTTGAACCAGGAACAAACGGAGGGGATTTGTCCAAACAGCTCCATGAAAAACAGATGGTGGTCAGAGCAGGCTGGGGAAACTCCCAAGAAAAGCCGATTTTATTTTTGGAAACGGAAGCTGCTGGCTCGGAGCTGCAGAATTCCTCAATCAACGCGACCGCCGCTAACGGGCTCCAAATGGCTCCCGAGCTTCCAGCACAGCTTTGAAGGGATTGCACGGAAAATTAAATGCAGAAGGAAAAGTGACACGAGTCTGTTCGACACAAAAGAGGGGGGGAAAAACGGGATTTAGGCTGTCCAGCCTCAGGCACAACCCAGCCTTGGCTTGGGAAAGGAAGAGAGCTTCAGGATGGAGTCACAACTCAAAGGATCCCACAGCAGGAAAGGAAGATCGTGTGGTGATGGAACCTTCTCCACAAACCTGGCCCTCAGCTGCCAGTCCTTCCTGAATTAACAGTTGGATTTGATGATCTTGGAGATCTTTTCCAACCTTAATGATTCCACGAGCTCATCCTATGATTCTATGGACTTATGTTGACTTGTCGAAGGAACACAACGCAACCAAATCCATCCTCTACCAGGCTGGATCCTCATCCTCATCCTCATCCTCATCCTCATCCTCATCCTCATCCTCATCCTCTCCTTCTCCAGTGTGATCCCAAGGGATGGAGTAGAGCAAGAGGAAGGACCAACATCACGAAATCCCTGCTTGAAGGCCAGAAAATCCCACAGCGAACCACGGCCTGGCCGCTCCCCAATCCTATTGTTTTCCCAAACTATTCCTTGCTCTAAGTTACAACAAATTATAAAATTCCTGATTAAAGCGCAGGATGTGCGCGCTGGAGCCAGAGCCAGGCACTCCAGGATGGCTTCAGTGGCAAAGGGACAGGCAAGAGCAGCTTCAAGGGGATTTACCAGGAAAAATCAGAGGAGATTTGGAAAGATCATCCCAGGGGAAGACAGAAGCTCGGCTGCTTTTGGTCACCCCAGACGGCCCATTCAGGGTGAAATGGCCTCCGGGGGAGGTTCAGGTTGGATATTGGGAAAATTCCTTATGGAAAGGGTTGTCCAGCAGTGGAACACGCTGCCCAGGGCAGGGTGGGGCCCCCGTCCTTGAGGGGATTTAAAAGCCCTGTGGATGTGGCACTGGGGACAGGGTCAGCGACGGCCTTGGCAGTGCTGGGGGATGGGTGGGCTCAATCATCTCTGAGGGCTTTTCCAGCCTCACCAATTCCCTGATTCCATGACTATTAAGCTCCCAGACGGGTGCAAAAAGTAAAAGCCCAGTTTGGCCCAAGTCAGGGTGAGGACTCAGCCTTGAGCTCCAAGTCACCACAAATGCTCACAAGGCCAGAAGTATCTACCTAGGACCTTTTAAACCCAAGACTGACTCTTCCAAAATATTTTTCCTAAAACCAAGACCTTCTCTAAGTCACAAGGAAAGGGCCTCAGAGCCACAACTCCCAGCTGCCCTTTCCCAGAAGGTGAGGGCCTCCTCTGGGGTGGAGGAAGATTCCCAAAGCTCGGTCCCACGTGAGGTAGAGCAGCCCCAAAACGTCCTCTCTGTCCCTCAGCTCGGCTACTCAACCTCATCCCTCAAGAGGACGTTGGGAAGAGCTCGGCCCTACGGCGTGTTCCGGTGACTCCAAGAGGTCTGTCGGCCACCTCCAGCACGGGCCTCTCCACAGGGATCAGCCCACGGAGCCTTACCTGAGCACAATCCACCTGGAAGAACCACGTGGAACCACCACCAAGGTGCCCAGGGCCGGACTGTGGCGCCGGGAGGGAGTTTTCAGCCCGGGAGAAGCCATGCAGCGCTTCCTCGGAGAGCGGGAACGGCGCCCACGAGCCCGGGCTGAAAACTCATCCCGCCGGGAATGTGAGTGTGTGTTGTGCCAGGGGTGTGGCCGCGGCCAGCACTCCTCACGGAGTCGGAATGTTGGAGCCCTGGAAGGACTTACAAGTCCTGGTGTGTAGAGGTAGAGAAAAAAATTAAGCTCACTTAATCCTTTCAGGCCAGGAGCTGGGATTTCCCCGGAGCGACGTCCATTGCCGGCAATGGACGCACCAAAATAACGTCGGCATCCCCGAGTTAACCACCTCTGTCCTCCTTTCACCTATCACACTGCTCATGCATCAGCCAGCTTCCCAACCATCTTCCCGGCTCTTCGCGCTATGTCCTCTCCCTTCTTCCGCACGGAGTTGGAGAAGAGGAGCCCCTTGGTCAGCTCTGGCTGCCCGGAGAAGCTGGATGGAAACGGTGGAAATTACAAGGGGGTCATCAGCAAGGCTGGAGAGGACAGCGCTTAAGTCACGACAGTTCCGACCCTCCCGCCCCCCAGCCGAGGCCAACGTGTTCCAGCACTCCAAAAACCCGGCTTTTCCGAAGCTTGGATGTGCTGGGAAAGGCACCTTGGGGTGAATTATCCATCCCCTTTCCAGCCTGGATTTGTCTTTTAGACATCCGGGGTGGGCTTTGGCGGCACCTTATGAGGTGAGAGTTGGACAGAGGCAGTTAACTCCCAGAGCCATGAAAAACTCCAGCACAGGATAAATTCCCAGCTCCCGGTTTCCCTACAATTGCTTTACGGGACAGAAATGAGCTGTCACAGCCCTGCGTCACGATCCTGCCATTTTGGATTTGCTGGGATTACTCCAAGCTCATGAGGTCCAACCCCATCCCTACAACGAGACCACGACCTGAGGTTCATTAATAAATACACAAAGAGGATGAGGATCCACATCTAAAATACAGGAATGGGTCGGGACTCCATGGTCCGACCACAACTTCAACAAAGTTCTGTAGATTCCCAAGCTGAGTTTCTCCAAACTCCAAAGAGAGCACAAATCCTGGGGATTAAATGACACCATCAGATCAAATTTGGTCTCAAACCAATGTTTTTGGAGAGTTTTGTGAATTTTCACACATTTTATTAATATTTCATCAGTTTTCTCTGTGCTGTTATGTGTACATGAGCGTGGAAAGGAACACAGCTGTTCCACAGGAGCAACTCAGTCTGGATACCCCAAACGAGTCTCCAAAGCAGAGCAGGACTAAAGCCTGACATAACTTTTAGTTTGAAACAGGTTGGACCTGGGGGTCTTTTCCAACCTTAGCAATTCTCTTGGCAATGATGGAAAAGGGCTTTTCCCAATCTAACCAAAAATTCAACCTGATGGTGTCACTTGGAGAGGAAAAACCACACCAAGAGTCTGCACATTCAAATCTGGTAAATAATCAGATCCACTTGGAAAAAAGGAAGGAAAACACCAAACCACAACCCAGCCTCTCTAGTGAAATGTTTTACCTCACTTCTTCCCCCTCTAAGATTTGTGTCACAAATGGTTGTGCCCAAAATCTGTGAATGTTCAGGAGTATCTGACCCTCCTGAAATATTCAGACTGAGGTAAAATGTCCCTGAATTCTCCTGGGAATCTCTGCATTTCTAAATCTTGGTGCCTGCAGCTCCAGAAATGGCACAAGCAAGGCTTAAGGTGAGGTCTCCTCCACTTGCGCCGGTGCTGCAGCCCAATTAACACCCGTTATTTTAATTAACCTCTTTCCATCATTACTCATCATCAAAATCAACGGGTAAATATACTCCTTATCTCCACGATGCATCAGAAAACATAAATTTTCTTAAAACTACTTCCAGTAATTAAAGCTGGGATGGTGGTTGATGAAGAGAGGGGCAGAAGAGCCTCCAAGTCCCACCAAGCCCTCACGAAGCTGGAATTGTGGCAGTGCCTTCAATTCCTGCTGGATCCTCAGGAATCACTGGGTTTGGACTCATTAGAACAAGGCTCCCAGCCCTCCTGCTCTTGAACACAAGGAATATAAAATAACACATGGAATGCAATCCTCCAGGAGCAGCAGACCAGTGAAGAGTTTCCAAAGATCCAAAGACACCCAAGGAATGACTGAAGTGTTGGGTGGAGAGTGAGATCCATAGAACCACGGAATGGTTTGGATGGGGAGGGACCTTAAAGGACATCCAGTGCCACCCCCTGCCACAGGAAGGGACACCTTCCACAATCCCAGGGTGCTCCAAGTTCCAGCCTGGCCTTGGACACTGCCAGTGATCCAGGGGCAGCCACAGCTGCTCTGGGCACCCTGTGCAGGGCCTCCCCACCCTCACAGGAGGAACTAATTCCCTCTCAACCACTGATGTAAATCTTTCCTCTTTTAGTTTAGAGCCATTACTGGAATGTCATCCTACATCCCATCAAAAAGAAGCTTTTGGCTGCAGATCCCACTGGCCACCCATGGGACAGGGACACGATTCCAGAGGACAGAGGGAGCCACCAAGCCCTTCTCTTGAAGAGATTTTTCTGCTCCAGAAGACCTTGATGGGACTGAAACCACTGAAGCCCCAAGTAACACCCAAATCCGGGCGTTTCCAACTGCAAACACCCAGGGGTTGATCCAACGCTGCCTTTGAGAGAACAGACCCTTCTCTGGAGGCTCCACACGGTGCAGATGAAAAGCAGAGGTTGAAAGGACAGGAAAAGCTGGGGATGCTGGGATAATTCAATGCAGAGAATCCCAGAATGGTTGGGGGGAACCTTAAAGATCCAGTTCCACTCCCTGTCATGGGCAGGGACACCTTCCACTATCCCAAGTTGCTCCAAGCCCTGTCCAACCTTGGACATTCCCAGGGATGGGGCATTTAGGAGTAGCCTTGAACGCTTCCAAGGACGGAATTCAGGAGCAGACAGTCCATCAATATTTCAGCATTGAAGGATGTGGGACACTTCCACCCAAAATGCTCATGGGAATCTCAGTCCCTCAGAGCTGCCCTTTCCCTGGACACTCGGAGAAGCAAAGGGATGACAAAGGTGTCCTTGTGTGCCCAAACCCAAGCAGCTGCTGGTTTCATCAACACCTGGACGTTTCTCAGGTCACACCCAGGGCAGTTGGCACCAGAGGATTTATATAGAAAGCACTTTTTGTGTAAAAAAGGCAATTTAGTTACCAAATACTGACCAAAAGCCATCAAACCAGCCCCATTTGCACCACACCACCACCAAATCCACATTTTCCTTAGCTCCAGGTGCTGGAGCAGCACAGAGCTGCCTCTTACCTTGAGCTCCTTCCAGCTGTCGAGCAGCCTGGTGGCCAAGTCGCTCACATCCACGATTTTATCCGTCTGCTCCTGGCTCCTCTCGCTCTCCACATCAGAAACTCCTTCCTCTTCATCCTGCGACGGCGTTTCCATGGCCATGGGCTCCTCCAGCTTCGCTCCATTGCTCTCCTTGGCCTCTGCCTCGGGCTCGGCCTCCAGCTCCGCAGGCTGGGACTTGCTGCTCTCTACCGGCGCCTCCACAGCGGTTTTGATGTCCTGCTGCTGCTGCTGCTGCTGCTGCTGCTGCTCCTCCGCCACCTCCACTGGGGCAGCCTCCAGCTGGTCCAGGTCCTCCTTGCCCTCCTTGCCTTCCAGCTCGCTGGTGGTGTCCGAGATGGCGCTGTCCATGCTGTTCTCGCTGATGATCTTCAGCCTCCGGAACACCAGCTTCTTGGGGGTGTCCGCGTCCCCCTCCACGCTCTGCTTGGCCAGGAGCTCCGGGGTGTTGAGCGGGGTGTGGGCCCGGGACGTGTTCTCGCTGGAGTATCCGTCGCCCTCGCTGAGCTGCGGCACGGCCGTCTTGGTCTGAGCCCAGCGCTGGATGATGGGCAGCACCTTGCTCTCCTCCAGCATGTTCTTGGTGGGGATGGGCAGCAGCTCCAGCGTCTTCATGATCTAAGGGCAAGGACAAGCAGGGCCCCGTCAGAGCCAGCGGGGCTTAAAGCTGTGTCCGACCTGGAATAATTCACTTCTCTCAGGAAGAACTGATTCTGGAATATTAACGTGATCACGGAACCCCAGATTGGTTTGGGTGGGAAGGGATCTTAAGGATCATCCATGCCACCCCCTGCCACGGGCAGGGACATCTTCCACATCTTCCCAGGCTGTTCCAAGCCCCATCCAACCTGGCCTCGGACACTTCCAGGCATGGGAAGTCACAACCTCTCTGGACAACCTCAGCCAGGACCTCATCACCCTCACAGCCGAGAATTCTTTCCTAACATCCCATCTAAAATCCAAATATCTGATCTGACCTAATGATGGTCACAGGCCATGGGTGAGGGACTTCGGAAAGAATTTCTTCATGGAAAGGGTTGTTAAACATTGGAATGGGCTGCTCAGGGAGGTGGTAGAGTCCCTGGAAGTGTCCAAGAAACACCTGGAGTGGCACTCAGTACTCTGGGCTGGGGACAAGATGGGGATCGGGCACAGCTCAGACGCAATGACCTTGAATTTCCAGAAGTCTTTGGGCATCCAATCCCAAACTGCTTATGGAAATTCAAGGTCATTGAGTCCAAACCGAAACATTCTTGTTTCGGTTGAAACTGAAACATTCCAGTTCCACTTCAGACTGTCAGGATCTCAAAATCCCTGCGCTCCAGCACGGAATGAACAGCAACAGCAGCAACCTTTAAGTCTGGCTCATGGAATCTGCCTCAGGAATCTAAGGAAAACCGCAGGAGCAAATTCCTTCCGTTTATTAAGGATCTGCCTGAGGGCAGAAATTTCAGGCCTGTAGTTCTGAGGCACCTGAGGTTGTTTTCCATGAACACTTGGCACAGACTTGTATTTAAAAAAAAACAGAAGGAAAAGAAAATCCTCGTGATCCTGAGCACTCAGCAGAGCTGCCAAACCCCTTTTCCCCAAAAAGGGCTGGCCAGCCCTGGCACAGGCCGGAGTCCCCGTTCCTGCAGGGATTTAAGGGCCCTGTGCACGTGGCACTGGGAACAAGGGTGAGTGGTGACCTCAGCAGCGCTGGGGCGGGGTTGGGCTCGATCTTAAAGGGCTTTTCCCACCTCGAGGATCCTGTGAGAGCTCCCAGTCCCAGGGAATCACTGACCTCCAGCTGCAGCTTCAGGTTGTTGGCGGTGCTTCCTCTGGCATCGCCCAGCTCCGTCATCCAGATCCAGAGCAGGGACAAGCCGTGGCACTCCAGGAAGGACTTCAGGCAGGACTGCGAGTGCGTGTTCTGGAGAGACAAATGTGGGAGCAGTCAGACACTTCCAGGCAAAAACATGGAAAACTGCTCCACTGGGATCACGGTCAGAGCCATGGCAGAGCCAGAATTCAGCACCTGAGCAGGTCCAAGCTGTTTTGAGTGGCTGGAACTGCTGGGATTGGAGCAGGGATCCACCAGCATGACCATTCCAACCCCCACAGCTCATACTGGGGAATAAAACTGAAGGATAATGGATCCTGGAGCCGCTCAGCCGAGCTTGGGATGCAGGAAAAAGGGCAGGACCTGCCTCCCACACTGCCCCTGTTCTCCCAAGGATGTCACTTGGACGGGACGTGGATCCCTCCCCTGCCCAGGCTGCTCCTCACCTGGATGAGTTTGAGGCAGGTGAGTTTCTGCTCCAGGGTTTCGATGCGGACCATGAGCCGGGACAAGCTCAGCACCTGGTTTTTATCAGAGAGACCCTCCCCGTTCTCCAGCAGTGCCTCCAGCTCCCCATCCACCTGCGCAGCCAAAGGAAAACAACCTCAGGCTCAGGCCAGGCAATTCCCTGACTCCAGCCTCCCTTTGCCCTAAGGAATGGCACATTTTTAGCTCTGCTGGAAATTCCAAGTGGAAAACCTTCCCAGTCCTGAGTTTATCTTTTCATGCAGGAAAACAAACTAAGAAATTATCTTTAGCTGCAGGTAAAATTTATCCCTTATATTCTGAATTGTGTAAGTTCTTTATAAATTTATAATGATTTATGGATTATAAACTGTAACAGATTTATAATCCTTACAAACTGAGATTCCCTCTCCACATGGACACTGGAATATCATCCTCTCATTTAGTGAATAATTAGTGTTTTAAAAGACCCTATAAATGATTTAGGAACTACTTCTCGGCTTCCTCACTCTCTATAACTGATTTAGGAATTATTTCTTGGTTTTCTCACTCTCTGATACAGCAAATAAAATGAAACTGGCATTTTTAAACTTCCCAGAAGAATTAGGAATATATCTTCTCTACAGGAAAAGAGGTTTGTCTCTTCAAGGATGGAATAACTACAATTTGTAGGAATTAAAGAAGAGCCTGTGCAGGTTCTTGCAGAAGATTTCACCCAGAAAAATTCCTCTTGTACTGGATCTTCTGCACTTTTTCCACATGGTGTGAACCCACCCCTGCAATTCCATGCGCTGTCTCTAAAATTCCACCTCCCAACCTGGAGGTGGTGAAACTCTGCCCTTGGAGCCGCCAAATTTCAGGTGATGCCCTAAACGGTGAAGCCAATGTTGTTCACCTTTCATCAGTGTTTAAAAATCAGGGAAAGCAACCCAAATTTTTAAATCCATGTGGAATTTACGGTGGGGTTTTGTTATGGATGGACAAATTCTGGACCTGGGAAAGTCACTCTCCGGTGGGACTTTAAATAACCAGGAGAAAGGAAATATGGATTTAACTGAAGATCCAAGAAAAACACAACTCTTGAGGAGCCCTGTGAAATAAAATCACTGGAGTTGTAAAAGACCTCCAAGAGCATCAATCCAACCTCTAATAACACATCCATGGAAAAAACTGAACCCTGAGGTCATCAGGAATCATCTTCTCCCAAAGGAACAGTGGTGGGATCAGAGGGAACAGCCTCAGGCTGTGCTGGGGGAGGCTCAGGTCGGATATTGAGGAACTTCCTTCATGGGAAGGCTTGGTGGTGGTGGAATCCCCGTTCCTGGAGGGATTTAAAGCCACATGGACGTGGCACTTGGGGACTTGGGTGGTCTTGGCAGTGCTAGGGAATGGCTGGGCTCAATCCCAGAGGGATTTTCCAGCCCTGGGGGACTGTGGGAGAGCCAAACTCACCGAGTCCTTTTTCCGGGAGCGTTCCTTCTTCATCTTCCCTCCGGCGGCGCGGATGCTGACCCGGTTCTCCCCGCCCAGGTACCCCCGGCAGTTGGAGGAGCCACAGAAACATTTCTGGGCCTCTTTGCTGTGGGGGGACACAAAGGGAGGTGCCACAACAGCTCAACCCCACCCACGGCCACCTCTCCACCTTCTCCAACGGCTCTGCACGGAAAAGCCACTGAAAATCCAAATAAAAACCTTTATTCCCAACACAGCTCCCATGATCCCGAGCTGTGGTGGCTGGAAACGCAAGCCTGCCTCACTCCCAGGCTCTCCACAGGTCAAGAACTGAGAACCAGAGAGGAAAAGGCGGAGCTGACAACTTCTATCCCACATTGCCATCAATATCCTCATTTTCCTAAGGAATTTATCCTCAGGATTATACACCCACTAGGAAAAGCTTGCATTTCATAGCTCATATATTGAATTTTAGAGCTCAAAACAGGATAAAGAACAAGCTTGGGATTCAAGGAAGCAGCAAAATGCACAAGGAGAATTTGTTTTGGATGTTCAGCCATGGATAATAAATACAATATATATAATGTATATAATGTAATAAATAAATGTAATAAATAGAATAAATATCATTCCCAAGGACTATTTCTACCAAGCCTCTGTATTTCCCACTTGACACACCGTCCATTTTAAACTCCGTCCCACAATTTCTTGGGAAAATGGTAGGGTTTTATTTTAAATGTGTGGAACCCATTGGAGGAATGTGGCTCTGCAGTGGTAAGAAGCAGGGAAATTCCAGGAATTTCTGGGAAGGAGGAATAATCTTAAAATGCAAGTAAAAACTCATTCCTGCTTACAGGAAGGGCCTGGACATGGATCCAGAAGGAAAAGGAAGAGATGTTCCTCAAGTTATACTTCACCAAACAGTAATGGAGGAATCTTAGGTTTAGCAAAGGGATCCAAATTCCAGGCTGGAGTTTTCCCTGCAGCCCTGGATTAGGCCAGGAAGAGGGGATGTTGTTATCCAGGAGGTTTTACAGCTCCTCAGCTACTTGCAAAGCCATAAAACAGCGGTGGGAAGGGAAGCACAGGAATTCTTGAGGAATACTGCAAATCCTGGAGCCTGGCTAATTAACAACCAGACAGGAAGAAGCAGGGAAGAGAATTATCCGGGAAAGGGATGCAGCAGGAGCAGTGCTGCTGGGGAAGAGGACAGAGCAGGGAAGCCCTGTGCCAGGAAAGGGGACGTACCCGTATCTCTGGAATTGGTAATCGAACGTCAGCTCCGAGCCCGACGGGACCAGCTTGGTGGTGAAAAACCCAACCCGGAGCTGCCCATTCACAGTCCACTGTGGAAAAAAGATGCCAGGGGTTATTCCAGGCTCGACTCCAGCTTTGCTTTCCCTGAAGCACATTAATCCTTGGAAAAGCAGCACTGAGGAGTTTCAAACCAAGCAGAGCGCCTGGCTGAAATGCAGTCGTTTTCATGTCACTGATGCGACAGCAACAAAAATTCCCAACATAAAGAAGGCAAACACTTCACTCTGAGCTCTCCAGAGGGAGGAGCTGCTGGATTTGATCCAGCATTTTACCTTTTGGGTCTCACAGTTTGGCTCACAGCTGTGGTTCATGAAGCGGGAGCAGTTTCCTTTCTGGGTGGCATCGATGATCTGAAAAGGAACAAGAAGCGCAGGGAAAAAGGCTCATTCCTTGGAATGGGAATCAGCTACAAACACAACCCAGGTAGGAATCACCTCCTTTCCCACTCTTTATTTGATATTCCCCATCTTTATTTTGGAGATTGGGGTTTGTTAGAGCACTTAGGTACACGGCTCCTAATTTTCCAGAGTTCTCCTGCTGGATGCAGATCCAGGATTTTGTTTCTGATACAGCCATGAGGGGCTGGGACAGTGAATTTTTCTCCCACACACCTCATACTCAAGGGAAAAGCCATCCCAGAAACAAAAACTCCTTTTATAACTGGAAATGCTCCTTTGTGACACTTAAAAATCACACAACAATCCCCAAAAAATTTAGGAGGAAAAACACCCAGCAAAAAACACTCTGAGTATTTTTAGCTCCTTTTCTCTCAATTTCCCCAGACCCAAAAAGTCCTGACAGGAGAGACAAAGAGAACAAGAGATGGAATTTCTATTTATCCCCCTTGTTCTCAGACAGAGGGAACAGTAGCCACAAATTATGAAGGATATCCCATATATAAATATTCCAGTGGAAATCCTGCACAGAGGGACTTTGCCAGCTTAAAATATCCAAATTTCATGGAGTTAAATGTGAGAGGAAATGTGGATTTTTGCTGTATTTGGGCACCCAAAAAGGATGAGTTTGGCTTGGAGCATCTTCCCAAACTTCTCTCCCATGGCTGTTTGCCCATGGAATGATGTGCCATGCTGCATCTTCTCCTTTGGAAGGACACTGTCCCCTCCCTAAGGACATTGGGATACATTTAAGCTGCCACAATTTTGTTGTAACTGAGAAATGAGTTTAAAAATCCTGAGGCTTGAAGTTTCCTCTCCTCAGGAAAACATTCCCAATGGATTCAGGACGTTGCTCCATGGGTTCCCAAGGAGCTGGTGCTGTACACAGCTAAACCCAGCCTTTCCCAAAGCCAATCCCTGCAATCCCACTGCTCACCTCATCATTCTTCAGGGCCATGAAATAATAGTGGATGTTCTTGTTCCGGGCATATTCCTTCACCCGAGCCTTGAATTCCTTGTGATCCAGCACTTCCCCACAGTACTCCAGGACGAAAGTGTTGCTGCAAGAGGGAAAAACATCAATTTTCTTAGCAAAAGAAAAAAAAAAAAAAAAAAAAAAAAAAAAAAAAAAAAAAAAAAAAAAAAAAACCAAACCAAAAAACTAGCAAGGATAAACACAAAATAATCCCTGTTCAGGTGGATTCTCTGGACACAATTCCCAGCCTGGCCATCCTGGCGGTGTAGCAATTCCAAAGCAATCATGATGTGCCTTAATCTCAGGGAATTTTGATTAATTTGGGATTTTATGCTGCCACATGGGAAGGTGACAGAAGGATGAAGCTCCCCTTGGAGCAGGGCCCATTCTATAGATTCCATATATTCACAGAATTACAGGATGGCTTGGGTTGGAAGGGAACTTGGAGACTGTCCCATTCCAACGCCATTCCATGGGCAGGAACACCTTCCACTGTCCCAGGGTGCTCCAAGCCCCATCCAACCAGATCTTGCTGGGCCAGGGCTGGAAAACACTTTTGAGGGAGGAATTTTCTCAATATCCAACCTGAACCTCCCCTGGTGTTCCCTCTCCTCCTGTCAGGGAGCTGTGCAGAGCCAGAGGGTCTCCCCTGATCCCCCTTTTCTCCAGGCTGAGCCCCTTTCCAGCTCCCTCAGCTGCTCCTGGGGCTCCAGTCCCTTCCCCAGCTCTGTTCCCTTCCCTGGACACACTCCAGGATGCTCCCTTCTCCCAGAAACCCTCATCCTGGTCTCCCCATCCTGATCCTCCCTCAGGCCACAGGAGATTTCAGTGTCCTCACTCCTCTCCTTTCCTGTGGCCTCACCTAAACCAGCACTTGGAATTACAGCCCTGAATTAACGCCAGGAGGAAAGATCCCCTCAGGATCTTCTTGTCCAAAGGTGGAGGACGAGGAGCGCTCAGGAAGAGAAGTGTTGCAGAGTTGGGAAGACAAGAATGGACTCAACTGGAGTGAGGCAGGGACAGAGAAAGGGGAGGCAGATTCATCCCAAGAATAAGCCACGGGAAACCAGGAACAGCAAAACCATAGCGGGAGAACAAACAGTAGACGGGCAGATGCCAAAGAGGAAGAGGGACACCCAGCAGGGACAAGGACAAGCTGGAAGAACCTCAGCTGATCTCCTGTCAGGGAAATCCAGACCCCACAAGCCCTTTTCCCTTCGGGAGGGAGAAAAAGGGCTGGAAAAGGCCGTGGGCAGAGGGAAGGCTTACGATGGCAGGTCCTTGGCAGCTCTGAGCCCCCAGCCTTTCTTCTCGGTCAGGATCACCTCCACATCCGCGTGCTGCTTCTTCTGGAAGCGTCGGTTGGAGCAGTAGTCACCGTTCGGACACCGGGAAGAGCTGAGGGAAAGGCAGGGAACAAATCAATTCCCAGCAGGAAAACAGCACCCAGCAGAAAGGGCTCAGATGGGAAATAAATCCCAAATATTCATCATAAATTCCGTGTGAAACCTTCCAGTGTGGTTTGCTATAAAAAGCACAACCACATGACTGTCAATGTGCAAATGCAGATCGTTTATTTCTGGAGAGATAAAAACATTTGGAATGCTGATCCTGCTGGATTTCTGTATCAGGACATCCCAATGGGGAGAACGGGGTTCTTCTCCCCTTGTTTTGGGGGTTATTCCTTCAAGATATCCCCTGCCCTAGGTCTGGCCTAGGAGATAAAAGCAAGAATTGGGATTCTGCCAGGTAATTCCAATCCTTCCACAATCCTCGTGCCGGGGGGGAATCCCACCAAGCACCCTGTCCCTGCCTCCAGCTGCCATGGAGCAGCAAAGCTCTTCCAGAGGGAGAAGGAAACACCAGCCATAGGCTGGAGAGGCTCTGCAGAAAGGAGACCCAGGAGGTTGTGAGGGCTGATCTCCTGCAGATCATCCAAAGATTTAAATCATGGAATGGTCTGGGTGGGAAGGGACCTTAAGGATCATCTCATTCCACGCCCCTGCCATGTGGCAGGGACACCTCCCACTATCCCAGGCTGCTCCAAGCCCCATCCAAGCCCTGAAACCCTCCAGCAGCCACAGGCTCTGCTGGCAGCTCTGAAGGTACTCCAGGCCAGCACAGACACTTCACTGCCACCTCCCAGGAATTCCCAGGTGTTTTGAGGGATTCCCAGGACACCTCCAGGCCAGTCCATGGAGCCCCCACTCACCACTCGATCATGAGCAGGCGATTGAGACAATCCTCTCCACAGGCCACCTCCCCCTGCGCCCGCTCCTCCTTGGACAGAGGGGGACACTCGCACAGCATCCGCTTGATATCCCGGTGGGATTTGTTCTTCTTCCTGGGGAAGCCAAGCACGGAATCACAGGTGAGACAGCAGCCAGCTGGAGAAATTCCTCCTCAACCCTTACCGGTGTTTTTTTGGTAAAAATGGAAAATTAATTTCTCCACATATGGATTGGTAACCCAAGGATAACCACCGGGAGGAATAACAGGAATAACCAAGGACACTTGGCTTGGTGATGACTTTGTGATGGCAAAAGGTGATTTCTTAAAAAGAATTCCCAGGATATTAGGCTGTTTTTCCTTTCTCCTCGCTGTCTATGTTTATTTGGACATCCCTATTTTAATAAGGCGAATTGGAGGGCTTGGTTACTTCAGCCTCTGCTTTGCTGTCAAGTGAGGGGATGAAAAAGAGGAGAAAATCAGAGTTAGACAAAAAGCAGGGCATCAATTATTTAATATATTAGCTTCCAGGAAGGATTTGGGGAATACTCTGGAGCGTGGATCCCAACAAGGCAAAAAATCCGTAAGGAAAAATAAAAATCAAATTATGGCCACTGGATCTAAAAAAGCTCCTCTGAAATGATAAATAAAGACACAGATGTAACCAAAACCTTTGGAGAAGTGCCTTGTTTGTCCAAAAGCTTTCCCACACCCAGACACAGAATTCCCTGTGCCAACAGAGAGGGAACGAGTTGGCATTTGGGGACATTAAACAGGCAGGATCCTGTAAAGCTATAAAAAATGGGATAAATAAATCAATCCTTCCCTCTGTTCCTCCCATTTTCCAACTCTTCTCATCACTCGGGACTGTCTGGGCCAAACTGGGGGATTCTCTTTAGGAGAAGAGAGCGCGGGGGGGCTTTGCCATATGTGGGGAATGCAATATCCCTGCCCCTCCCTCCAAAGGATGCCAATTTGGCCATAAAAACCCCAACCATCCTGGAACCAAATGGAAGCAAAATCCCAAACTTGCTCCAGGAACTAAAACAAGGATAAGGCAGCAGTTACCTCTCTGTCAAGTAGACGTTCTCCTCGATGAGGTCGAAGTAGCAGGGCATCTTCCCCTGCTTGGCAAACTCCTTCCAGCGCTGGGGGTCCCTGAAGTCATCCATGATGCACAACCTGCCCACCATGGAGGAATCCTGCGGCGCCGGCTCCACCTGCTCCCCCTCCAGCTTCCCCTTCCTCTTCTCCCCGGAGTCCCCGTCGCTCTCCGAGTCGCTCTCCAACTCCGGCCGCCTTTTTTTTGGTGGGCCTCGTTCTTTCACGTCGTTTTTTTCCAAAGCTTTCGCCTCCTCCTTCTTCTCCCCGCCCGGCACCGGCTCCTTGGTGGAATTGCTGCTGATCTCATGTGCCTGCACCGAGCCCTGTTCCTTCTGCCCGGGCATCTGGGATTTTCCAGAGGGGCTGGGAAAGCGGGGCTTGCAGTCCTCGTCCCAGCGCTCGTCCTCCTCGTACTCCTCGTGGTCTTCCGTGAGGGAATCCGGCACCTGCCCTTGGACGCGTTCGTAGTTAACCACGGAGGCTCTGCTGGCTGCCCTCGCATCCCAGTAACCATTGCCTTGCCAGTAGCTCTGGGAGCTGGGATAGGCTCCCGAGCCCGGCTGGTAAACGTAGCCCGAGTACATCCCGAAGCTGCTGTCCGGCTGCTGGTAGGTGCTGCTGGGCTTCTCCGGCTGGGAAAAGTCCCAGCCCACGGCGCCCATCTCCTCCGGGGCGCGGAAACCGTCCAGCCTGGAGTAGTCTCCGAGGCCGGACTGGTTCAGCCCGCCCTGCCCTTGCCGGCTGTCAGGCTTGGAAGAGCTCATCTGGTGTCGGGATGCGTCGGTGCCTTCCAGACTCTCTGCGACACAGAAGGGCTGCTCCTCCGGCCGGCCCACGGGCCTTCCCATGGCCACCACATCCGGCAGCATCATCCTCTCCTCGGCGCCGGCTTTGCCGTGGGAATCGGCCGTCAGGTCCGCCTGGCTTGTGCTGTCCACGCCGTCGCTCTGCGCCTGGCACGGATCCGCCCGCAGCTCCTCCGGCTCCTTCCTGCTCAGCTCCGTGGAGGTTGCTGGACTCTTCTCCATCCCTCTGGGAGAACACCTGCTCTCCACCTGGGGACCACCCTTACTCCCTGTATTTTCTGACCTCTCCTCATAGTAGGGCCTGCTGGGCTCGGGCCGCTCGTCATCCCAGTGGTCGGAGAAGCGGCGGTTGCTCCGGGAGGAGCCCGGGCTGCTCTCCTCCATGGCTATGGTGGAGTTCTTGGGAACCACCACAACCGACTGGAGCCTCTTCCGTGGCGTCCCGTCATCGGAATCCGAGTCCTCCGTGTCGCTGTCCTCGCTGTCCCCCTCGCTGTCGCTGTCCCCCGTGTCAGAATAATCGTCATGGCCCGTGGGAATGAATTCCGAGGCGTTGCCGCTGCTGTCGCACGTCGGGGCTTGGGTCACCATCTCCGTGTCCTCTGCAGTGACGATGACATCGGAGGAGGGATACAAAGCGTCTGGAAAGGCCGAGGCCACCATGGGCTCGCTTCCCTCCTCCCTCTCGGCCGATACGCCGGGACACTGAACCCTCAGCTCGTCCAGCTCAGCTCCCTCGGTGGAAACTGCACTTTCTTCCGCGACCTCTTTGCCGCGTTGCTCCAGCGGCACTTCCGAATAGTAGGAATGTTCATTCTGGAAGGACAGCTTGCCTTGTGCTGAGCCAACATCAACGTGCTGAGCATCCAACGCCAGCACCTCTTCGGCTTCCGAATGCTGGAGAGGCTCCTGGCATACGCCCGGCGGGGGCACGTCCCATTTGGAAGAGACGCTTTCCTGCGGCCTGGGATGATCCGACTGGAGCCTCTGGGAACAGCCGTCCTGGGAGGAATCCCTGCTCGAGCTTTCCACTGCCGGGCTGGTTTTATGGGACGGATGGCCGTGCTCATCCTCCCCAGCAGACTTGGAATGGGAATCCTCTGCACTCTCGTAATCGCACGTCACCGTCTGCGGCTCCACCTGCACGTCCAGGAAAGTCTCCGACGTCACTTTCAAATCCGCAGGTTCCGCTTCAATTTCCACTTCCGAGTGGTACAAACCAGAGGTGGCATCGTCGGAAATGTAGCAAAAAATAGATTCTTTGGTTTTGTCACAGGGAGTCAGCTCCTCATCCGACTTCTTAAGGACAGTTTTAGTGGGATCTACATTCACAACAGGGAGAGGGGCTGCTTCCTCTGGCTGCTGCGGCTCCGGAGCCTCCGCTTCCTGGAACAGGCTGTTGCACTCGCTGGACTGAACCCGGGAATCATCTGGCTCTTGCTCTTGGCACACATCCGTGCTCTCAAACCCATTGGAGGGCAAGGGGTGTGACGGGCTCGCCTTGACGGCAGGCAACGCTTCCGACCGACCAGGGCCGTGGTCAGAGGACACGGCGACATCCTCTGCTTTGGAGGCACCGGGAGTCACCAGACCCTCCTCCTGACCCTCCGGGGAGCCATTCACACTCGATTCCGTGGGGAAACACGTTCTTAAAGGATCGTGCTTTGCCTTCAAGAACGCTTCTTGCTCCTTAACACTATCGTGGCCTTCGTCTGCTGCAAGTTCCTCGGATTTTGAGTTCGCCAAGCCCACCTTGGACTCGTCGGCCTTCGGCAAAGCGGGAGAATCGTTGAACTGATTTAACGGAGAAAGTGTCTTTTCCCTTTCCAACTTTTTCACACTGGACGCCCTGATCTCATTGTTCTTTACACAAGAGGTCTCTAAATCTAGAGAATTAGACTTGGACTTGATTTCTTCAATCGATTCTGTACAACAGAAAGAACTCTTAAATTTATCAGGCTTTGGTGCGGGGGCCTTGGAAGGGGTGGATTTATAGCGGGAGGAATTCACATTACTGTCGGGCTTGGAATGGGACGTCCCCTTCCGATAGCCCGGTTCATCGAGGGGAGAGCACCTTTTGGATACTTCACTTTCGGAAGTCCTTTTGGAATCTCGATCCGCTTTCGAAGACGACCTCCCTCGCCTGTCCACATCGGCGTGAGACGACTCCACTTTGCTGTCCCTGTCCGACTTGGAGTAAGAGGATCTCGAGTCTCTGTAGGAGGAGGACGAATGGGAGGACGTACGCCTGGAGTCGCTGGACCTGGAATGTGTCCTCCTGTACTCATCCTCCGAGTCCGAGCTCTCCCGCGCCCGGCTGTCCGCGTACGACCGGGAATATCGCGACCGTTCCCGGTACGGGGAGCTCCGGTGGTACCGGCGGTCCGAGTCGTAGTAATGCGAGCGCTCCGACCTGGAGTAGGAGGAGCTGGTTCGGGAGCTGCGATCGGAGCGGGAACGGGAATGAGACCGGCTTCGCCTCCTGTCTCTGTCCGAGCGGGAGCGGGAGGACGAGTACCGCGAGTCTCTCTCCGATTTGGAATAGCTCGAGTACTTCTCGTCCCTGTCCGACCTGGAACGCGACGAGGACTTGCCCAGGTCGTCACTCCGGAGGGACGTGGAGCTCCGTCTGGGATCTCTCTCCTTTTCCGTGCTGGAGATCTTCTGCTCGTGCGACCGCTGGCTGGAGGAGGTCCTCACGGAATCCTCGTCGGACTCGGAGCCCTGCAGCGCGCCGTCCGACTGGGAGAACTTCCTCTTGGCCCCCTGCCTCCGGGAGCACACGGGAGCACCCTTGGAGCCGTCAGAAACCTCATCCTCCTTCCCAATATGGGAATCTTCCTTCGGCGGGGCTGTCTCCGTCTGCTCGGGCGCCGTTTGAGTCACGCGTTCCTCCGAGCCGCGCGACGCCGGATCCTGCCTGGCCTCCGGCTCCAAGGCCTCCCTGGGCAGCGCGTGGCTCGGCTCCCTCGGCACGGGGGCTTCGGCTTCGCCGGGCGGCGACAGCAGCAGCGCCGCCATCGGTGTCACCGGCGGGCCCGNGGCGTCGGGGGGAAATCCACGGCCAAGGCCATCGGTTCCGCTAGCGGTGCCGGCGGGAGCGGCGTCGCGGGAGCCGGGGGGGGCTTTGCCGTGACGTTCAGTAAATGTTTTTTAAAATGAATCTTCCCCAGTTCTACCTTCGGTTTTGGAGGCGAAGATTCCTCGGCTGAGCTGGTGGCGTCCCCCAGGTCCAGTTTATTTTTGAGGTTAAAATCAGTCGGAAGGGGAACCGCTGGAGGGGTGGGAGTTTCATTTTGTTTCTCGTTTCCCAGAGCAGTCAGGAATCGATTGGGTAAAGTTTTCTTGGTTAAACTAAAGCTGAAAGACACTTTCTGTCTTCCCTGCTCCTCAAGGTTAACCTTGGTTTTGGTGCCTTTGGGCAAAAAGCGGCTCGAGGCAACGCCTTTGAACACGGGGCCTTTGATAAAACCAGCTCTCGGCACCGTTTCAGGTTTGCCCTGTGGAAGAAAAAGAAGATGCGGTTGGAGAAATTGGATTTTGGGTGGGTTTGAACTCAGTTCTGCAGCATTTTCTTTCACCTGGTGAATTTTTCATGATGATAAAAGAGAAATGCATAGTCTGGGTCTGTCTTCAATGCCCGGCTCTGTCTTGAGAAAATCAATTCCTCAGACTTCTCCAGCTGGAAACGAAGCCTCCTCTGAGGTTTGGGCTGAGGCTTTTTATCTGACTCATTAATGACCAAGCTCACAGTCCTTTTATCATTCAATTCTTAGTTTTTAAAAAAGAGAGTTCAGCTTATAAAGTTAATTGAGGGCAAAACTCTGCTTTTTTATGCTATTTCTGTGGTCTCAGGCTACAAAAGATCCAGAGTTTTAAGCTTAAAGTTGCTTGTTTTCATGTGAATCCACCTGGAGTACAGGAGAATGCTCCAGGGAGGCCTCAGAGCCCTCTGCAGGGCCTGAAGGGGCTCCAGGAGAGTGATTTGGGACAAGGGATGGAGGGACAGGACACAGGGAAAAGCTTCCCACTGCCAGAGGGCAGGGATGGATGGGATATTGGGAAGGGATTCCTGGCTGGGAGGGTGGGGAGAAGCTGGGCTGGAATTCCCAGAGCAGCTGTGGCTGCCCCTGGATCCCTGGCAGTGTCCAAGGCCAGGCTGGACAGGGCTTGGAGCTGCCTGGGACAGTGGGAGGTGTCCCTGCCCATGGCAGGGGTGGCACTGGATGATCCTGAAGGGCCCTTCCAACCCAAACCATTGGGGAACTCTGGAATTTGGCTCCAGCATAAACCAGACCAGCAACAATTACAGCAGGAATATAAACCCCATCCTTTCTCATCTCCCCCCCAACAGCCTTCTCCTGGTCATTACTAATTCCAGCAATTCCCAGGCTCTAGCCTAGACCAGCATTAATTAACAACTCCCCAAGAATTCCCCCATGGCAGGGGTGGCACTGGATGATCCTGAAGGGTCTGGGGACCCAGTGGTGCGCGATGACTCTGTCACCTCTGGATCAACCGACCGCCCCAAGCTGCACGTCCTTCCCACCAGGAGGCTCTGCCTGCCTCCTGCCCAGGAGCTCACTCAGCACCTCACGAGCCCAAACCCAGGAATTTTCAGAGCTCACAGCACCCTATATCAACCCATTTGGGGATTTCCCCCTCTATTTTAAACCCCAGAGCTCATCTGTGCCCCAGACATAAAATCCTGGAGAAGATAAAGTGGGGAAAGGGCTTTGTTGGCAACAGAGAAATCCAAATTGCATCAGAATCATGGAATTCCAGAATGGTTTGGGTTAAAGGGACCCTCAGGATTCTCCTGTTCCGCCCCTGCCATGGGCTGGGACACCTTCCACTATCCCAGGGTGCTCCAAGCCCCATCCAGCCTGGCCTTGGACACTTCCAGGGATCCAGGGGCAGCCACAGCTGCTCTGGGAATGACATTTTGTGTGTTAACCCTAATTCCAATGGAAAGACTCTTATCCAAATTGTCCAGAGCAGGGTTTTGCTGCCGTAGCTGTGCCATGAGCACATTTTTGGCAGGAGCAGCAGTTTTCCTGCAGCCCCTTGTGAATTATTAAGGATTTTGTTATCCTTTAACTCATGGAAAACAACGTGGAGCTGCCCAGGCTCAAGGCACTGCAGTAAATGATTAAATGAGACATCGGTGGATTGGAAATCACGGGGTTTTTTGCACCCTGGGACATCACATATCCCAAAAACTCCTCTTTTTCACCACCCTGGGGGTTTCATGGTGAGCACCTTTTCACAGTCTATCCATGACTCGTCCTGGTGAGCCAAACCAGCATGGCTCTGGATCTGCAGCAGCAAATTCCCTTCACTTTGGGAAAACTGCGAGCAAAACCCAAAAGCATTTCCTTGAAACCTGTGGTTTTTATGAGGGCACATTTCAGGGACGATTTTAAAGGAGTTTTCATGAGTAAAAGGGCACCGAAAACATTGACTTTGGAAAAAAAGGAGCATCTCCAGCTCTGAAATGGGCTCCTCTCACCACAACTCAGAACCATATCCACAAAGTCCTGCTGAAACAGGCATCCCTGTTTTCCAGAGAATCCAGACATCAAAAATTATTCTGGGAATAATCCACAAGCTTATAACAATTAATTCAAGAAGGAATGAAGGACAAAATGAAGACTACTGAGACCACCCTCCTGTAGGAGTTCAGCCTCCCGAAGAGTGAGGGAACAGCATTTTGGGGGATTCCTGGATCAATTATTATCCTTACTACCAGAAATTCCCACTTTTTTTTTACTCCAACCTGGGATAACAGAAGTGAGCAGGTTCCTCTTCAACCATACCCTGAAGGACCTCCACAGATCTGAACCCAAATTCTTATCAGGGGTAGGATTCTTTAATCATATCAATTCCAAATAATAAATTAATAACTATATCGTTGAAAATACTGGAAATTCAGGGAATCAGAATTTCAGAGTTTTGCTACAACTTTGCTTCCATTATTTTAAGTGCCAATGTTTCGATCAAAATCCTTCTAATTTCAAGCACAACAGCTCTGAAATAACAGGAATAAGGGGGGTTTGGATGGATCCACCTTTTCCCAAATATGGGATCTGCAGGCAAAAAAAAGAGCTGCCATATTTCCATTCCTCCCCTTCCCACAGCTGGTTCAGCAGAGCTGACACATTCCACGATATTTCCCCTCATGTGTTCACCCTTCCAGGGATTTTTTTTCCCTAAATAACAGCAACTTGAACAAAACACAATTTCCAGGATTTGAAACACACTCCACAGGTAACTTCGTAAATGTAATAGGTGGGAATTACTGGAAAAGCTCTCCAGGAGAAGAGGAATTCTCCTTCCTCTCATGTTTTACAGACAAGGAACATTACCCAAAATGGGAAAAAAAAAGCATATCCAAAATGATTAAAAGCCCTCATTCTGAAGGAAGGAGATTAAAATCTATTCCAGGCCTCCAAGTTTTCTCTTTTCCCAATAAATTCATTGAGTCACAGGCAGCAAAACTCATTATTTTAACAAATTAAGTCTTTAAATAATCAGCACCAACCCACACCGAGCTGTGCCATCACCTCCCATGTGCTTGTGGCACAAGTGGGACTGGAATTATTGCCCCTCCTTCCCAAATTTAATGAGAATTGTCACCCTTCCTTCCCAAATTTAATGAGAATTATTGCCCTTCATTCCCAAATTTAATGAGAATTACTGCCGCTCTTTCTCAGACTTAACCAGAGGAATCCCAGAAAAGCATCCATGTGCTTTATCCACCCCTCAGTGGCTCTGGATTCATGGAATGTCTCAGTCAAACCAACCCAGCTGGGCTCACAGGAGATCCAGGAATGCTGGAATTGGTTTTACTCACCTCATTTTCTTCTTCTCTATTGCAATCCAGCCGGGGAAACATGGAAAAAAAAGAAACAGGAAAAGAAGGTGTGAACACCAAGTAGGAACAAGAAATGTAATAACCTCTGGATTTGGAATGGGAGGGACCTGGGACATGGAGTGAGGGGAGCACTGACGGCACCCGGACACAAACCCGGCTCTGAGGGGAGCGTGGCACAGCTGGGAGGCTCCAAAACTCCCCGGAAAATCCCACACGGATTAGGACAGAGCAAACCTTTTTGGGGAGAACTGCTGGCTTGGTGCCGCCTCCAGTTATTCCAACACACTGCAGGAATAAAACCCTCAAAAATGTGATTGAAAAAGGCTGATTTGGGATTCTTTCCACTTGAATACTTTCCTGAATAACTGGAAGTTTTTGCCTCTCACTGACAGGAATTAAAGATATTAATGAAGGTCTGACTGCTCTGCATCTGCCCTGGCTATCTTGCATAATTAATCCCTATTTTGGCAGCTTGAAAATTAATTAATTAGGATCATTCTCCATGCTAAGCCAACAGGAAAGTTGGATTTTCCCAGCTTTCCACTCTCCTCAAGTTCTCTGCTCCAATCCCACAGTGAAGTAATTTCTCCTCAGGGAAGGAGAAGGAAGAGGAACACAACTCCCTCTCCTTGCTTTGCTCAAATCCTTGGAGAGTGTCAGGGAATTTCTTGGCCCAAGACATCAACAGCTCACCCATCCCTCTGTCATGGATCTAGCAGAGATCCCAAAATCCCTCTCCAGCATTCCAACACAGCTCAGAGCTGGAATTTCCCCACACTTTATCAGCTTTTACTCAGCACAGTTGCGGCGACAAAAAGATTTCCCACAGAAAAGTTCACAGATTCTACCTCAAGCATCAGCTCCATGAGAAATATCCAATTCTGGAAGAAAAAGTCAAAATGTTCATTTCGGAGCAACCCGGACGCGGTGACGGCACAAGAACCACCCACGTCCCCCTCAAAACCATCACCAGCTGGGAACTGGGAGCAAAGGGAAGTGCTGGGAAGAACTTTCCCCTCAGGAATATTCCCTTGCCCTCCAAAGGCTCCCATGCAATCGATCCAGCTTATTAAAAGACTATAAATTATTCCCAGAGCAGCACCACCGGGGGTTTGATTCCATCGAGGAAACCCGAGCCGGGAGTTCCGGCCTGCGGAGCGCGTGAGGGGCACGGATGGATTTAACGGGGCCAGGCAAGCCAGGAATTCCAAATCCTGCAGATTCAGGAGCCCTCCCACAGCAGCACTTTGACTGGAATTAAGGCCCAAAAGGAGCTCTCCATTTCAGGATCACCAAAAGAGGAGTTTGGGACCTTCAGGAAGGGTCATGAGGTTTGGGTTTGAGGTTTTGCGGGACCAACACGCAACAAAAACCTTGCATTTGATGATTTAAGGGTCTTTCCCAGCCTCAGTGATTCCACAAAGATTTTCCAGACTTCCTAAGCAGAGGCAGCAGAGAATTATGACCACCAGGTGGAAGCTGAGGGTTCCAAAGCAGAAGTAACTCTCTTTATACACAAAAATCCATCTTCAGTCAGCTGCATATTGGGAGAGAGGTAATTAAATTTCATATTTATAATTAATAACAAAGAAAACTGATGACAAGGAGAAAAGAGAGTCGGGATCCCTCAAATCCCAGAAAAATCCTGCAGGAAAAAGAGAGGAAACAGGTGATCCCCGTCCCTGGAAGTGTCCAAAGCCAGACTTGTAATCTGGGAAGGTGGAAGGTGTCCATGGGTGGGATAGAATGATCCCATCCCAACCCAAACCATTTGGGATTCTGGGATTCCATCCGTTAAAATAAAAGGTGTTGACCTTTCTAAAAGTAGGGTTATGGATCCCATTTCCTTCCCAGCTCCTTCCTTCTCCCCAAGTGACAAAAAAAAAACAAAAAAAAAAAACAAAAAAAACCCATAAAAATAGAACTCCAAACTTAGGGAAGGTGCTGCCGTTCCCTCAGGAACCTTGTGCCAAGTTCCTCCCACACGGAGATGAAGTTACATAAAATCCCCCTGTTCCAAGCTCAGGATCCATCCCAACACATAACCCAGGGCTTTTCCAGCACTCTTCCAGCTCCACAGGTTTGGAGCAATTCCCTCAGCTGCACCTTGCTCCCTGCAGGCACCAAAACTCAAACTGGGATGAAAAATGAACATGGAATTCCTGCATTTTTGTGGCTCCTTCCTGGGAAAGGCAGGAGAAAAGAGTTGGTAAAACCCAAAATAAAACTGAACACCCTGAGAAGTGCCGGATGAATTTTAAAAATAACCTAAAAAACCAAGAAATCAACCAAAGAACAAAAAAATAACCCCACCACCAGGAAGCTTCACCACCTTTGATCTGTTTCCAGCAGCTCAATCTGTTAATTTTCTTAAAAAACTAAAGTTAAACACCAATTAAATTCCAGGAAAAGCTTTTTTAAGGCTACAGAACCACATTTCTATCAAATTTCTTTGCCTGGGTGACATTTCTATCAATTTTTTTTTATATGGACCCGCATTTCAACCAAAACTATTTATGTGAGGCCGCATTTTGACCAAAATTTCTCACGTGGAGCCGTATTTTGACCAAAATTTTTTATATTTAAGCTTTGTGTCAGTCTCTCTCCTGATGGAAACATCCCAATTTTTCCATGGGATTGGTGATAAAAAGCAATGTTTTATTTTAAATCCAGGGTTGTACAGCTCCAGCATTTCTTGGTGCTTCAACAGGTTGAGCTGAAGGAGATTTTTCTCTTTTTTGAGTGCAACCCACACAATAATTGGAATTTTATGCCGGTTTTCCTCATGCAAAAGGAGCCAAAAAATGCCTTCAGGCTTCCAAAGTCTAAAAGACAAAACTTTAGGAGGCTCATCTCCCCTAAATCCTGAGGTTTTTTCCTTTTCTTCCCTTTAAAAGAGGAAACTCTGGAAGCCTGGGGCTTTTCTTAGATAAGTATCAGCAGCCTAACAGCCCTGGGAGCTGAAAAGGCCCATTCCCAGCAGGAATTCAGCTCAGGAATTCCCAGGGATCCATCTGAAAGCCACCTCGATGTCCAAAGAAAGGGAACCAAATGCAAAAGCTGGGCTCAGGAAATTGGGATTTAACCTGTTTTGTTTAGGCTGGGTTAGCCAAAATTATCCTGGATGCAGCTGGAATTCCATGAATCATCACCCTCATCCACACCAGGGCTAAGGGAACTGGAAGACAATAAAGCAAGCCAATACCTCAGGTGGAAATTTGGAATGCCAACAGGATCCCGAAGCCCAAAAGGAAGTTCTCCAGGGGGGGTTTCACCATTTCTCCTGGATGCTGATGGAGAGCTGCATCCATGGCTTTCTGCTGGGAATGCAACTCCCTGGAAGCTGAGGAGGAAATTCCCTCTCTGCTGCTCTCATTAACAGAATCCCGGAAGGGAAGGGACCTTAAAGCTCATCCCATTCCCAGCCCTGCCAGGAGCACTTCCACTGCCCCAGGTTGTTCCCAGCCCTTGGACACTCCCAGGCTTGGAACACCCACAGTTTCTCTGGGAAAACTGCTCCAGTGCCTCCCTCCCCTCGCAGCCAGGAACTCCTTCCACCTATCTATCCCAAATTTCCCCTCAGTTTCCATCCTCCAGACTGAGGGATTTGCTGCAACACCCCCAGGCCTGCGGTGCCTTTGCTCCTCCGTTCATGAATCCCGAACACGGCATAAAAAACAAGGACGGAAGTGCAGCTGTCCCTGTGGTTAGTGGAATAATAATGGAATATTGGGAGCAATTCCTGGGAAGTCTTTTGTGCGGAGCACTGGGCTTTTGATGTCCCAACGTGTCCCTGCTCCCAAAAACACGGCACTGCAAATGGAGAATGGACAAGCAGGAAAAGAGTCGGGAAGGTAACAGGCAGTCCTGCTCCTTCCCAAAAAAAAACGTGGAGAGTGGAAAGGCAAAAGCACTCACATGAGGGAAAGTAAATCCCTGGAAAAAAATCTTATTTAACTAGGAGGTAGAATCAAAGCTGGAAAATGAGGTCAAGGTACCTGTGCTGCAGCACATTCCCAAACCCAGCTCTCCTGCTTCCCAAAATCCTCGTTTCCTGGTTTAGACAACATTCCCACTGAGGGTTTGGAGCTGGAAGTTTGGAGCAAGGGAAGTGACACCGTTTCTCCTGTGCTGGAATAGGAAAGAACAGGGAGGACTGGATATTCCAGGCAAAGACGGAGACAAATATATTGAAAATTGGGATTTATCCTTTCCTTTATAAAAATGAGCAGGGGCTGAGTGACTTCATTCATTAATTATTCCATAATTTATCTGTTACAATTCTAGGATTTTAGAGAAGTCAAGATATGCTCCAAGAAAAAGATCCAGTAGCAAAAAAAAAATATCCAGTTTCTCTGCTCCTTCCCCCCCTCAATTGCCTGAGAATTCCCAAACTCCCCCCAAATCCTGCCTTTCCCTTTCTGCTCAGGCCTCATCTGAGGAAGAAATTCCACCTGAAATCCTGACAGGAATCAGGAAAAGCAAAGCTGCTCCCATGGAAGTGAATCCCTTTCACCTGGGCCAGGGAGGGTGAGTGTGAGGATGGGGGTGGAAGCGGGATGGGACCCAAACCAGAGGCACGATTCCCCACTGGAATTCAAAGCAGGGCTCTTGGAAAACTTCCCCCCCCTCCTCCTCCTCCTGGAGATTCCAGCAGCAGCTTTGGGAGTCAGCACCTTCCCATAAATCACATGGCCGTGGGGTCACTTCCCAGGGAATCCCTGCCTCAAATCCCTCCTTGGGCACAAAGAGGCACCAAGGAAAAATCTCCCAGGGAGAAGGGAACTGAACCGCATTTCCCCAGCTTAAATCCCAGAACCTGGGCACATCCCCGAGGCCATCCAGGGTGCAGAGGGAAGGATGAGCCTGGATCCACACACAAGTGCAGTTCAGCACCTCCAGGATGGTTTCCCACGGATCTCTCCCTGTGGAACACCACGGGCGGGACGCACAGGCACCGAGAACCCCAAAATACACACTCAGACCCAGCTGGACAAGAAAACCCCAAATCCACACTAAATCCAAAATTCCACGGAAACTCTGGACACAGGGCATTCCCAGGATCAGAGCAGCCAAGGGCATTGTTTCACTCCAGACCTTCCCCCCTCACTAACAGTTCCTAATCCAAATTAAAACTGTCCTAAAGCCAAAGTGGGAAGGGACTAAAAGCTCAGGCTCTGCTCAACACCAGAACATTTCCCCTACCAGCACAAAGTCACTTCCAGGGCTGGAAATGTAGGAATTAGTGGAAATCGCAAGGGAAAAAAAAAAAAATTTAGCATTTTGCTCAAATCACAAAATCATCTGTGCCCAGAGAAAGTTCCTCTATTTAAGCTGCTTTTTTTTTTAGGTTGCCCTTTGTAAATTCCTCAATTTAAGTTAAAATAGGTTTGAGCAGGAAGAGAGTTTCAGGAGGAAGTCCTGGAACCTGAAAACTTGAGGAATTTAGGAATTTTAAAACAACAAAAACAATAATCAGGAAAACCCCAGTTTACTTACAATCGTTGCTACCAGGGACCGAGACAGAGATTCACTCCCAAGGATGAGGATTCATTCTCAAGAGACTGGGATTCATTCCCAGCACCTGGACATGCAGAGGTGCTGAGGCTCCACCTGAGCTGAGCGAAGAATTTGGGATTTGTGCTACAAAACAGGGAAAAAAGCTCCTGGGAGCAGCAAAGCAATGCCCCTCCCTCAGAGGGGGGGATTTGGGAATGGCCCCCAGGATCCCCCGGGAAAAGCAGGGATTTCCAGCTCTCCTATCAGGTATCCCCATCCCGGGAGATTTTCCCTGAATGGGGCAGCACATTCCAACCCGGATCTGATGGAGCCTGAATGACATCACCCCCCAGGCACTGCACGGCACCTTTGTCTCCCAAAATGCCTGGAAAACAAGGAATTCTCTCTTGGAGTGGAGACACAGATGTGTGGCACCCATTCCCAACAGCCAAAAAAAAAAAAAAAAAAAAGAAGCCATCCCGTCCCCTCCATCCCAAGATTCACACCGAGACAAAACCCTGAAATTTTAATGTCACCGTTCCTAATTGTGCAACGCCAAATATTCCCAAAATCCACCAGATCAAAGCCCTAAACATCCTGCTCTGAGTCCAAACTCGTCCCAAATTTCACAAGATTCACAATTTCACAATCTTCCCAATCGTGAGGTGACCCTAAAATCCCATTCCAGAGGGGAGCAGCTGCAACCTGCAACCCAAAAAATACAAAACAGAAAACGCTGCAAGGTCCTGGCTGGGCTCAGAGTCACTCCTTTGATAGAAATAAACAGAAATAAATAGAAATTCTCCAAGGATTTATTTCTTACCTAATTATAGCTGAAGTTTAATGTCCTGGGATTTTGCCCAGCTGGAGCAGGGACACCTTGGGAATTGCTCTCAATTCCACAAGAGAGAATAAATCCCTTTCATGCTCCTTTACACCAGAAATTTGCCATAAAATTCCAAACTGGGAATGGGTTATGCAGGCAAACACCAAGCTCCAGTCTCTGGAGTTTTTTGCTGTTGGGTTTCCACACTGGAAAAAGCTGGGAATTATAATTATTTCCTGCTACCTGGGAATGACACACTTTGGATCTGCAGCTGGAAAACTTCCGCCAGTGCATTGCAAACAGGAAGGGAATAATGGAATTACAAAGATGCTGGGGAAGCTGTAAAACCTTGGGGAAATCCAGAGGGAATCCACTGGAAATGTGGCTCCACAAAGAGCTCCAGCTCCTTCCTCATCCAGCCTGATGCCTCTTCCTCACATCAATATTTTGGGATCACATTTTGACTCCTGGCTCTTATTCTCCTGAATTTTAACTCCAGCTCCATGTCATTCCCAGGGACTGCAGCCTCTGAGGTGGATCCCAAAAAGCTGAAGCTCACAGGAGAGGTGCAGCTGCAGGGATGGAGCATTTTTAGGGAAGTTTACCTCCAAAAAAATGGGAAAAGTCAGGGAAAAAAGCCAAGGAAAAAGAAAATAACCTGTTCTACCAACACTCCATCAACCAGAGCCACGCTTGGACATCCTCAAGACTTTTCCTCGAGGAGCACTAAAATTCTGGAAGGAAAACTGCCCATTAAAAACAGGTGTTTATAAATCCTCTCTTCCCTTCTAAATATCCAAACAAATCATATTTAAAACTCCATCAGCAGATCTGGGAACAGGCTGCCCCGAGACGCTCCAGCTGCCCCATTCCTGGAAATGTCCCAACTCAGGATCCCAAATTCCCCATTCAGGCTCCCCAAGCCAAACATATAAAGTGAATTTTCCTTAAGTAATTCAACTTTCCAGACACATTAAAGCTGGAAAAGCCATGGATAGGCTCAGGCAGAGAGTCAAGTTTCCCCCTCTCCTCTCTCCACCCCACAGCCCGTGGGACACCATTAATCTCCTTAATAAAGGGGAGGAGCATTCCAAGGGAAATGCAGGTGGAAAACTCAGCCTTTCCCTCCCCTCAGCACCTCCCTGGTGGATTGGAACATGCTCCAGGATCTAAATGAGGGTCTTTAACCACAGCACATCTGCCAGGAGCTTGTGCCGAGGGAACCAACCTTTTCCTCAGGGAAAGGCAGAAAACAGAATCCAGATCCCCAGAAAAAAGCATCCAATCCCAAAGTGACACCAATAGGGAACAGCCTGGGAGACGCTACAGCTCCAACATCAATTAAAAAAAAATAAAAAAAAGAAATCCTTGGGAACAGCCACAACCAAAAACCTGGAGTTCCAAACTGCCTGAATCCATATGGGGTCAGGTTAACAAAACCAAGGGAATGTTCCATACTCTCTGATCCTAAATCCCAACCCTCCAGAGCACCCAGCAAGCCCCACCAGGATCACTGGGATGGCTGGAAAAGCATCTTCCCCCAAAAGGGAGCTGGATTCTCGTTGGAGAGGTCTCCAGAAACAGATGGATAAATGTAGTTTCCATTATGACAGAAGGGCACGAGGAAAATAAATCCTTGGAGTCGCAAGTCCATCCCGTCATGAAGGCGTCACTGGCCCAAGAGGTTCCTGCACCCTCAGGATGGGGACAATCTTGGGATGTTCTTCCAGGAAACAACAGCACCAAGAGATGAAGTGGCTGCTGCTCACAGCAGGATACAAACATCCATCCATGCCCAGAGATCCAACATCCATCAACTCGTCCAGAGCAGCTGTGGCTGTCCCCGGATCCCTGGCAGTGTCCAAGGCCAGGCTGGACAGGACTTGGAGCAGCCTGGGACAGTGGAAGGTGTCCCTGTCCGTGGCAGGGGTGGAACTGGATGAGCTTTGAGGTCCCTTTCAACCCAAACCAATCTGGAATTCCGAGCAGGTCCAGGCCGGCGTGGGCAGCTCCGTGGAGAAGCTCCATGAGGAATGTGGTGGCAGCTGCGAGCTCTGGGAATTGGGTTGGCCCAAATTTAAGCATCCAAAGAGTCAAGGAGACCTGGTTCTGCTGGATACCAAAGTTCCCAGGAATCCGAGCTCTGGCTGACAAGTGGACACGGAGAGTGACCCACGAGGGAAAAGCGAGCCACAATTCCTCTCCCATAGGAAAATTCCAGCAGAAGCCATCACTCCATCCTTCAGCATCCACCTTCTCTGGCCAGCCTGGAGCTCCAGCTCAGCAGCATCCCTGGCAGTGTCCAAGGCCGGGTTGGACGGGGCTTGGAGCACCCTGGGACAGTGGGAGGTGTCCCTGCCCACGGCAGGGATGGAATGGGATGATCCTTAGGGACCCTTCCCACCCAAACCATCCAGCAAATAATTCCCAGGAGAAATAACCTGAGGATTCACTAGGCTCTGATCAACCCTCTCCGAGCAGCACAATCCCAACGTTCCGATCTACAAAAGGAACTCATCCCGAAAAACCAACCCTGTACATCCCCCCTCATCCCAGCCTGCGGCGAGTACGGAATGGGGGAAGCCACAAACATCCCACAGCCAGCGCGGTTCGGTTTGAATTCCTCTCTTGCCAAACAGCCAACAGATCCTCAGACATTCCTAACAACCACCAGCCAATTCTCCCAAACCATCCTTTTCTCCAGGTAAAAGTTCTCTGCTGGGAAAAGCACTTCCAAATGAAGGCACGCCGCTAACGGACGCGACTCAGACGTGGAGGGAACGCCGGGATTCGAGGCGGGAATGGGGAAACAACAATCCTAAAAACACCTCCCAAAAACTTTCTGAGCCCCAACGCGGAACACCCACCCCAAGGAAACCCCAAAATCAGGCCAATTAACCCAGAATTCCATTAAAGAGTCGTTAGAGGAGCTGCTCCGACTCCTTTCAACAGCCCAGGTTGGCACCACCAGACATTTTCAGACAACAAACAGCGACGTGAGACAACCTGGACACTTTTGGACACCAAATTCCGAGTGGCAAACCAATCCCAGGCACGAGGGTCCCTCCACACGCTCCAAAGGACAAAGGTAAAACACCTGAATTAGCCTAACAGTTTTGCGATGAACGAGAGAGTCCTTTGGACCCAGAGGGTCTCCCGGGAAGGGCTCATCCCACCAGGGTTAAGCTGAAGCAAACCAGGATTTACTCCCATGCCGGGAGCCACGTCTGGCAAAACGCAACCTGGATTCCAAACAAAATCCTCCGTTCCTCACTAATTTTAGAAGGCTCAGCCACCGGCACCGTTTCGGCTGCAACAAGGGGAAGCTGTTCCTCAGCTGCTCCAGGTGGGCACGGGCAGAACTCGCTCAAAAAAGGTTTGCTCTGTTGTCCCTGCTCAAAAAAACCACCATTTTTAGGTTTGCCTCCAATCCGGCCACCGCTTGGCGAGGAGGGGGGGGGCTCCCTGCCAGATGTCTGCTCCTTCCACCCCAGAGCCGGCAAAGTTTATGGAGCCCCTGAATCCTTCGCTCAGAAAGTCTAAAAATGTAAAAATAGCGTTGAGAACCAGCGGGAAACCGGTGAGGGGGGGAGGAAACCCAGCAGGGACGGAGTGACTTCTCAGGAGAGGCGATAAAGCGGAGGCCCTGGCGGGATCATGGGGGTGGGTTGGTGAAATTCCCCATCCAGAGGAGAACCAAAGTCCCCGGCCATTAGGCTGCTCCCCGTTCCCTGGCTCCTTCCTCCTGGCAGAAAATGGGGTCAGGGCAGGGGCCGCCCCGGGGGTAGAGAATTCCAGGGGTAAAAGCAAGACGAGGCTCGGTAACTAGGAAAAATAGCATTAATAACAATAATAATAATAAAGAAGGTACAGAAAAATGGCCCCGCGGGGAGGCCGGGACACGTCCGCACGCTCCGCCCGGCTCCCCCCGCGCACCCCCGGGCAGGGACGGGACAGGG
>VXBU01019606.1:51858-90588 GCA_013400315.1 Bombycilla garrulus | reverse complement strand
GATCCGCCCCGGCCGCCGGCTCCTCCTCCCGCGGCACCGCGCAGCACCGGGAGCCCTCCGGGAGCGGCCGCCGAGCCCCGCCACACGCCGGCATCGGGCCCGGGATGTGGCCGCGATCGGCCGCGGCCCCGCGGGGAATTTGCTCGGCACACGGCGGGATCACCGCCGAGATCGCCGAGGCCACAGCGGGCACCGGGAGCGCGGCAGAGTCAGACGCGGTGCCACCGGGATCCCACCGGGATCGGCCGCGGTGCCACCGGGATCCCACCGAGATCCCCCCGGGATCAGCCGCGGTGCCACCGGGATCCCGCCGGGATCGGCCGCAGCACCGCCGGGACTTTCTTGGGACCGTTTTGGGATGGTTCCAGGGATCGCCGGGGGCACGCCAGAATCAGCCTGGGTGTCACTGGGATCCCACCGGGATCCAGGAAGGGGTCAGCGGGGCACACCGGGATCAGCCGCCGGACTGCTGGGATTTCCTCCAGGTCAGCCACTGCATCGTTAGAATCTCCTCGGGATCACGTCTGGGTCACTCCCAGGATCAGCCACGGGATCACTAAAATCTCCCCGGGATCACCAGGACCATACCAGGCTCACCCCTGGGATCACCAGGGCCACACCAGGTTCAGCCACACTATTCCCGAGATCTCAGTGGGGCTACAGCAGGATTGGCTGCAGGATCTCCTTGAGATCACCCTTGGGATCCTCAGGATCTCACCAGGAGCAGATGGGAGATGGCCAGGGCCACACCCGGATGAGCTGCAGGACTGCCAGGATCAGCAGGGCAGGATCTTACCGGGATGTCTCAGCATCACACTGGGATCACCCCCAGGATCACAGAGATTTCCCCAGGACCACACCAGGATCAGCAGCATCCCCGGGATCACTCCCAGAGATCACACCCGGACACCAGCACCCCTTGGCACCAGATCCCTGGGGCTGTTCCAGTCCCCATTTGCCCTAAAAATCACTAACCCCTCTCTTTTTCCTTTCACAGCTAATTTCCCATCTTCCCAATCCCTGGGAGAGCTCCTCCATGGAACAGTGCCGGAGCACTTCAGGAGACCCAGCTGCTTCTGGGATGTCTGTTCACATGGAATCCTCCAAACCACATTTACAACTCCCAGTGCTGAGATTTCTGGGATTGTCCCAGATTTGGGAGCATGATGTGGGCAGGAGGGACCCACAGGGATGAGGTGGGCAGAAGAGGAGGGGTGGATATAGGGAAGGATAAAGGAAGGTTTAGTTCCAGTCGTCTGGAAGTGTTTTCATGGGAAATCCATCCTGGCCTGAATTCCCCAGCAGCTTTTTGAACCTCTGGAATTGGATCATTACAAGGAAAAGGTGATTTCTGGGATGTTCTCCAATGCCCTTCTAGGGGGCAGGTGCTTTTATGGGGACAGAAGGGAGTTCCAACAAATTCAAGCAAACTGAGCACCGTGGATTCATTCACTTCCCCAGTTTTCCATGTAAAAGGGGGGTGGGATGTGGAGAATCTGGGATGCCTGAATTAGGGATGTTCCTGCTGGTTTTGGCAGCGGGATGTTCCCAAGGATGGTGGAGCACAGGGAGTTGCACTTTGGGGCTTTCAGCGTTCTCCTCCCAGCTTCCCAAATCATTTTGAGGGAGCTGGAGGGGCTCATCCTGGAGAAAAGGGGGCTCAGGGAGCACCTTCTGGCTCCCTGCAATTCCCTGGAAGAAGGCTGGAGCCAGGAGGGGTCGGGCTTTGCTCCCAGGGAAGAGGGAAGAGGGAATGGCCTGAAGGGGAGGTTCAGGTGGGATGTTGGGAAAATTCCTCCTGGAAAGGGCTGTCCAGCCCTGGGACAGCAACCCAGGGCTCCAGAGGTGGAGTCCCCATCCCTGGAGGGATTTAAAATCCCTTTGGATGTGGCACTTGGGGACATGGTCAGGGTTGGTCTTGGCAGTGCTGAGGAATGGTTGGACTTGATCTTGGAGGGCTTTTCCAACCAAAACCATTCCGTGATTCCCCAGAAATGAATCTTTGCTTCATTCCCTTCTCCAGGCACATCCAAGCCATGACTTGTCGCTCCAATGGGAACAAGCCCAGGAGAGCTGCAGCTCCAGCACCAGGAAAGGGAGAATCGGGAGCAGCCTGGGTTATCCAAGACAACCTCTGTGCCATGACCCTGCCTTTTCCAGAGGCTCAGGAAAACAGTGCCTGGCTCGTGTCCTGTCCAAACAGCGGGATCGATTCCCAGTAACTCCCTGCCTGCCCAAAGGGGGGGCGGTTCACTTCTCCTGTTGTTTATTTTTATAAATCGATGGTGGACACGGGCACAGGGCACTTCCTGAGGTGGCATTTCTTCGGGAATGCTGGGATCCAGGCTAGGTGATGGGCAGGAAGGACACAGCTTTCTTCTTCTCGGCAGCCGGGACCAGCCCGGGTGTCCTGCGCATTTTCCGGAGGGCTGCCATGGTCCTGGTGAAGGTTTGCTGGGAAAAGGGAACACAAAGGGATCACTGAGCTCAGCTCGGCTCTCAGAGCACAGTTCTCACCTGGAAAAGCTTTTTTTCCTGAAAAATAAAACCTAATGCCTTCCCAAACTTCCCAAGTGGTGCTGGAAAAAGCTGGGAAAATCCCCATCACACCCAGCAGGCTCCAAGGAGGGGACAGGAATCCCTAGGAAATCCTCCAGAGCACTGAGAAGCTGCTTTTGAGATATTTTCATGAAATCCCAGAGTTATTTCAGCTGGAAAGGACCTTAAGGATTATCCCAACCCACCCCATTCCATGGGCAGGGACACCTTCCACTGTCCCATGTTGCTCCAAGCCCCAATGTCCTTGACTGCCAGGGATCCTGGGGCAGCCACAGCTGCTCTGGGAATTTTCATTCCAGTCTCTCTCCACTCTCCCAGCCAGGAATTCCTTCCCAATATCCCACCCATCCCTGCCCTCTGGCAGTGGGAAGCCATTCATTCCCTGTGTCCTGTCCCTCCATCCCCTGTTCCTCTCCAGCTCTTTAGGGCCTGGAAGGGCTCTGAGCTCCCTCTGGCTGAACATTCCCAGCTCTGTCTGGGTAAATTTGTTCTGGCCAGGCTGGACAGGGCTTGGAGCAGCCTGGGATAGTGGGAGGTGTCCCTGCCCATGGCAGGGGCTGGGACTGGATGATCCTGAAGGTCCCTTCCATCCCAATCCATTCTGGGATTCTCCCTGGCCCCAGCTGGGGTTACCTTTCGATCCATCCTCATCCTGGCCCTGTAGAAGGACACGGAGCCCGGGCAGTCTGGCAGCACCATCTTCTGCATCTGCTCAAACTTGTCCTGCTCATCTTCATCCTGCCAGGGAAAAGCATTCCCATTCCATGTGCAAAACACACACCTGCAGACCTGGGACAACGATCCTGTTTGCTGCGCCAAACACCAACTGAGCCAGGAAAACCCCGAAAGGGAGAGGTTCCCCTTCCCACACCTTGGAGGAGCAGCTTTGGGCAAAAATCTGAAAAAAATTAACATTCCCAGCTGTCCCAGCCTGGCTCCAGAGCAGAGGGGCTCCAACCTGGAGCAGCTCCAGGGCCTCCTCTGGATCTCTCCTGCAGCTCCAGGTCCTTGTGCTGTTGGATGCAGGGCTGGGACAGCTCTGCAGGTGGGGTCTCACCTGAGAGGGGCAGAATTCCCCCTTCTGGTCCCACATTTTAGATGCAGGAACTCTGGGAAATGGGGAGTTGAACAGAAATGTGCTTTTCAGGATGAGAAAACACCCCGGTCCCCACAGCGGTGGCTCCTACCACTGGACTGGTACTGACCAGTGCCATGAGAGTTTGGCTGCAAACCTGGGATCCCACGGGCTGGGAATCAGGCTCCCAAACATCCCTGCACCCCCAGGCACTTTGCCCAGTTCCTGATATTCCACAGACACCCAGGTGCCTCAGGCACTGTCCTGGTTTAGCCTGTAAACAGCGAAGGGAATGTGACAGCAGGATGTGGCTCCACATATTCCCTTTGTGCCTGACTCCTTCTCCTCCTTCTTCTTTTTCTCCCCCTCCTCCTCTTCCTTCCACAGGCTGCCTCATTCCCTCACACTCCACACGTGGCTCCCGAGGAGAATCAGCAGGACTCTGGGATAACTCACCAGGCACATGATTCTGTTTATGGGAACCATTCCAGGTCTGATGTTCCCACCGGGCTTCAGAGCTTCCCTCACATGTCCAGGGATCCGGAAGGATTCGTTGTACCAGATCTCAAACTCTGTGAAGCAAGGAGGGGCAATTAATGGCTGTAACTAATGACCCAAAAGACACCATGGATTGGTTGTCCCAATGGATCAGGCGGGATCTCAGTGCTCTCAAACCCTCAGACAGGAGCTCAGAACTCCAGGATTTGGAGTTTAAACGGTTGGAAAAGTGAATTTAAGGAGCCTGCTGGCAGTGCTGAGGTGGCCAGGAGGTGGTGGCCGGCTCTGGGGACAGTCCCTGGCCATGAGAAGGCACTGCTGCTGCAGCCCCCAGAATCCCTTTGGAACAGGGCTCGGATTTCAATCCCACGCACTCCAGCACAACCATTTGCCATCCCATAATAGGCAGTGAGAACACACAGCAGGTGGGAATTATGTCCTTATTAATCCTGGGCATTTCCCAGGCACTCCACTCCTGATCCTGATCTGAGTCCTGGATGTTTGAACAAACAGCAAACACCTCTAGCACCCAAAAATGCCAAACCCGGTTCCATGGAAAGCGGTGGCACAGCTGTGACTGGGTCCTGTTTATCCCTGGAATGATGGGAATGATTATTCCATTTCTTCCAGCTTGGGATGCTCTGATGGATCCAAGCTGTCCCCTGGCAAATGGTGCCACGTGCACAGCATCCAAATGTTTGGGACTTGGGAATTCCTACATGGACTGGCTTCCCTTAGAGGGGCAAAGCCAGGGATACAGAAGGGGCAGTTTGAATCCACAGATTTCAAGCCCACCAGGAATTTGAAGGGATTTCCCAGGCAGAGCTGTGCCCAAGCTCTTTTTCTTCATAAGGCTGCAACTCTGGAACCTGGAAATCACATAGGGACAGAGGAAATATTGGGAATCCAGAGGCAAAGCCCTATCCCAGCGCAATTCCTTAACCACCACCTCTGTTAAATAAAATCAAGGATGAGATCTGAGGTCAGCAGTGTAAAATTTCTTGTGGGAGGCTTTTTCCCCCCATGTAGGGGTGGGATCAAGGAGCAGAGGGACATTATCTGGGAGAGAGGATCTGCAGCAATTCAAGGTTAGGTCAGGAAACCCCACCTGGTTATGGATAAAATCCAGTCCGGAAGGCAACAGGAAAAAGGACAACAGAGAATGGTAATTTGGCAAGGAGCTGGAGGGACAGGACACAGGGAATGGCCTCCCACTGCCAGAGGGAAGGGTTAGATGGGATACTGGGGAGGAATTCCTGGCTGGGAGGGTGTGCAGGCCCTGGCACAGGGTGCCCAGAGCAGCTGTGGGTGCCCCTGGATCCCTGGAAGTGCCCAAGGCCAGGCTGGACCCTGGGGCTTGGAGCAACCTGGGACAGTGGGAGGGGCTTGGAACCAGATAAGCTTTAAGGTCCCCTCCAACCCAAAGCATCCTGGGATTCCATGATGTTTGTGAATGCTCCAGTCTGGATTTATCCCAGCTGAGCTGGGGGCTGCTGAGCCCTGGTGCTCTGTACCTGAGATGAGCCTTTTCCGGCACTTATCCACGAGCTGCTGGCAGTACTGGATCTCTGCCTTCAGGTCCTGCAGCTCAGTGAAGCCAGCCCTGTGCTCATCATTCAGCTCCTTCAGGTTCAGGATGAGGGAAAACTCCTCCTCGTCGATGATCACCTGTCCTTTCTCATCCATGTATTCTCCTGGAGAGGGAGAAAAGGAACGGAAGGATCTGGTGAGGGTGGAGAGCAGCAACAGGGCTCCCAGGGGAAAACTCCCTGAGGCAGAGGTGGAGTCGGATGATCCCGAATATCCCTTCCAACCCAAACCATTCCATGGTTCTATAATAATGCAAAATTCCTTGAAGCCCAGCGCTCCATCCCTCCGTCCTGTGCTGCCTGCTCACCCTCCTGATTCCGCTTCTGCTTCTGAGCCTCCAGAGCCTCCTTGATTGCCTCCATCTGCTGCTTGATGGTGTTGATCCTCTGTACCACGGAATGGCTTTTCCTCTTCCTGGAGATGAGGATTCTCTTGTTCTTCCTGAAGATGCGGTGGATCTCCCGCCCAGCCTCCTTCTTAAACATCTCAAACGCCTCCTGCTGGGATGGAATGGGCCTGAAACCAAATACAGACACGGGAGGTCACTCTGTCCTGCCTGCAGCGTGGAATCATGGAATGCTTCAGCTCGGAAAAACCCTCCAAGATCACTGAGTCCAACCAATGCCAGCACTGCTAAAGCCACCACTCACCCATGTCCCCAAGAGCCACATCCACGTGGATGTTACATCCCTGCAGGGAGGGGAACTCCACCCCTGCCCTGGGCAGCTGGGCCAGGGCTGGACAGCCCTTTCCAGGAAGGAATATTCCCAATTTCCAACCTGAACTTCCGTTGGCACAGCTCGAGGCCGTTCCCTCTCCTCCTGTCCCTGTTCCCTGGGAGCAGAGCCCGATCCCCCTGGCTGTCCCCTCCTGTCAGGGAGTTGTGCAGAGCCAGGAGATCCCCCTGAGTCTCCTTTTCTCCAGGCTGAGCCCCTTCCCAGCTCCCTCAGGAATTCTCCAGCCCCCTTCCCAGCTCCATTCCCTTCCTTGGACCCGCTCCAGCCCCTCCAGGTCTCTCCTGTCAGGAGGGGCCCAGAACTGGACGTTCCTGTGCCAACCCCAACACCCACTTGTCCCCCAGAAGAAAGTTCTTCACACGGCCACCATATTCCTCAGGAGATGCCTCAGAATTGTGAATTCCCTGGAAAGCTGGCCTTTTATGGGTTGAATTTTCACAAAAATAATGGATATTGTTCCTCCCTATTGTTAAACAAATGCCTTTGCTCTTCCCATGCTGCTTTCCCAGCACAGATCAGTCCCCTCTGGAGCCAAAGCTCCAAGGGTTGGCCGGCTCCACAACGCTGCTGCCATGCCTGGGAAGTCCTGCCTGTTTTCCAAGTCAGAATTCCAAGTGCCATTCCCGACTTCTCTGTGAAATGGCTTTGATGCCAATGTGTCCCTGTGAACACCCAGTGTTATTCCAATACGGGCCACTCCAGGCAAAAAAAGGGAGAATGTCACAGTCCACAGATGCTGCTCTGTGCTATTGACATTCCTGGAGAGCGGGATGGATTTGGGAGCAGAAGGCAGAAACAAAAAGCCATGGAATGATTTGGGTTGGAGGGGACCTTAAAGCTCATCTCATTCCAGGTACGCAGCGGACTCCACATTCCTCACTCCAAATTCCAGCCCCTGCCTTCCCTGAGTGACCTCTTAAGGGCATTTTCCAGCTCCTCCGGGGCTGTGCGACGCCGTTCCCGTGCCAAGAGGCTGGCACACGGCTGTAAACAACAGCCCCTGGCAAAGTGCCAGAGCTCCAGCTCCCAGAGCCAGCTCCCAGCTGCTGGAAGAGCTCTGGGATGTGCCTCCTGCAGCTGCAGCAGTCTGTCCTGCCAGCCCTGGGAACGACAGAGGGACACAGATCCCGTGTGGAGGCCATGGAGGAATGGAAACTCGGTGAGGAGCTCCAGGAGGGAATTCTGCAACGGCTTCACTGCTCTGCTGGAACCCAGAAACCACATCCTGGGCTGATTCCCAGCGTGGGCAGGAAATGGGGAATTCTGCCCCTCTCAGGTGAGACCCCACCTGCAAGAGCTGTCCCAGCCCTGGATCCAACAGCACAAGGACCTGGAGCCGCTGGAGAGATCCAGAGGAGGCCCCGGAGCTGCTCCAGGGCTGGAGCCAGGCTGGGAGAGCTGGGAATGTTCCCCGGGAGAAGGGAAGGCTCCAGGGAGAGCTCAGAGCCCATTGCAGGGCCTGAAGGGGCTCCAGGAGAGCTGGAGAGGGACTGGGGACAAGGGATGGAGGGACAGGACACAGGGAATGGATCCCACTGCCAGCGGGCAGGGATGGATGGGGTCTTGGGAAGGAATTCCTGGCTGGGAGGGTGGACAGGCCCTGGCACAGGGTGCCCAGAGCAGCTGTGGCTGCCCCTGGATCCCTGGCAGTGCCCAAGGCCAGGCTGGACACTGGGGCTGGGAGCACCCTGGGACAGTGGGAAGTGTCCCTGCCCATGGCAGGGGTGGAATGAGATGATCCCCTAAGTTCCTTCCCAAGCCAAGCCAGCCTGGAATTCCATGTTTCTATTGATGCATTTCCATGACTGTGGGGATTTCTGACTGGATGTGAAGTCTCCCTGCAGTTTTCCCATTCACCAAAGGGAGATGCTGCAGTTTTCAGAGATTAAAGAATCAAATTAAATTAAAATTAAATTAAAGACATTAAATCAATTGAAGATTTTAAATATTCAAGAGCAACTGACCAGGGCAGAGCTGGAAGCACAGAGGTGACCCCACCACCACCATTTGGAGCTCTGGGTGTTCCCACCACCTCTCCTGTCCTGTATTCCCTGAAGATCTCCAAATCTCTCCCCTTTGCCTTGGAGTTGCACGCAGGGACCACAACCCAACCATTCCAGTGTAAAGCACCCTCTGGAAAAGGGGATTTACTCCCTCACAGGGAAAACCTACTTGAGCTGCTGGGAATCCTCGCCTGAAGATCTGATTGAGGCCTCTTCAGCATCGTCCCAGTCACGTCCTTTCTCTTCCTCATGCAGATACGTGGTGGGACTTTTGAATGGTGAGTAGTAATCCCAATTTGTCCCAGAAGAAGGGCTCTCACTTCCTTCCTTCCTGACAGGGAGGAAAAGATGGAGCAGTTTCATTAATTTCTTCAGCAGAGGGATCTGGAACCAAAACATGCTGCGGGTTTGGCTTTGCCGAGTTAAAAACTGGTGACCTGAGGTAGCTTCTACCAAAGTTTCCAAGGAAACATCCACTGACAAGGAATAAAATCAGCCTTGTTCCCACAAATCCTTAATTCTCAGAATGGAGGAACAGCCCTGGGTACTGTGGATACCTGGATACCCAGGCCAGGCTGAATGAGCTCTCTTGAGAAGGATCACAAGGACAGCAGTCCCACCCTGTCCAGCTCTGGGCATGCCTGGACAAAGGCCAACCCTCTCCAAAAGGAATCTCCAAGGATTTGATCCAACACCCTATTTAAACAAAGCCTGGCTCCCTCCCCAGGCTCCTCTAGTTTCAACTGCAGGGAATAGAATCATCATGGAATCATGGAATGGTTTCAGTTGGAAGGGACCTCAAAACCCATCCCATCCTCCCCTACCACGGGCAGGGACACCTCCCACTGTCCCAGGCTGCTCCAAACCAAATCCTGGCCTTGGACACTTCCAGGGATCCAGGGGCAGCCACAGCTGCTCTGGGCACCCTGTGCCAGGGCCTGCCCGCCCTCCCAGGGGATTTCTTCCTCAGGAATGGTGTGACCAGGAGGGTGTGACCTGGAACACAGACAGGGTGTTTGACACATGTCCTGGGGTCTCCCTGAAACCAGAGCAGCAGAGCAGAGCCCAGGGGTCACATGCACACCAAAGCCTCGGTGGTTCCTCTGCCTCCTCCACGAGGACCCTGGGGAAACGTCAGGGAGGAACCAAGCAAGGATTTACTTCTGTAAACTGAAGGCTCTTCCTCTGCTCAGCACTGGCTGGTTCCCCCTTCCCTCCCCAAAGCACTTCTCCTTCTCTGTTCCTCTGGCAGATCCCTGCACTCCTTCCTCCACAGGCTGCACATTCCTGCTGCGCCAGAGCTGGGCACTGGGAAGTGCTGGGTCCTGCACTAGGGCCACCACAAGGATTGGGGACAACAGCTGGGAACAGGGACAGGACAAGGGCAACAGCCCCAAGCTGTGCCAGGGGAGGCTCAGGCGGGATACTGGGAAAATAAATTCCTTCCCCAAAAGGGCTCTCCAGCCCTGGCACAGCTGCTCAGGGCAGGGTGGAGTCCCCATTGCTGGAGGGATTTAAAAGCCCAGTGGATGTGGCACTTGGGGACATGGTCAGAGGTGGCCCTGGCAGTGCTGGGGGATGGGCGGATTTGATGATCTTGGAGGGCTTCTGCAATCTTGACAATTCCATGACTCCACGATGATCAGAGGAACAGGAGAGGTGTCTGACTGTTTAACTCACTCATCGCCCTTCTTGGCTTCCTTCTTCCCACCAGGAATGAGGGATGTAGGAGGACTTCCACTCTCAAGAGTCTCTTCATCCTCTTCCTGTTCCCAATCCTTGTCCTTATCAACTATACTTTCCTGGAAACAGAAAGGAATAACCCATTTGTGCACGCCATGGAAGGCCCAGCAGCTCCTCCATCCCATCCCCTGGAGCAGCCTCATCTGGGAATTAAAAATTCATCTGTGAGAGCCCACAGGAGGATTTATGGATTAGGTGGGATTTATACACTTGGCTCCAGAAATTATAAGGATTTAGAAAGGGATCTCAGCAGAGGCAGGACCTCACCTTCTCCAAGGCAGTGACAGACAGGTCACTTTGGAGATTGCATTGTACAGGACAAGAGGAGGGGGCTTTAAACGGCGAGGGGCACTGCTTAAATGGGATATTAGGAAGGAATTCCTGGCTGGGAGGGTGGGGAGGCCCTGGGATGGAATTCCCAGAGATCTGTGGCTTCCCCAGGATCCCTGGAAGTGTCCAAGGCCAGGTTGGATTTGGTTTGGAGCACCCTGGGATAGTGGGAGTTGCCCCTGCCCATGGAATGAGATGATCTTTAATGTTCCTTCCGACCCAAACCTTTCTGGGATTCTAATTCCCATTTCATAAATTACCCAGTACAAATAAAGGGCCCAATTAATCCCCCTGCTGACAGGAAACCCTTGTTGTTAATGGTACATCTCTATTCTGGAGATATTTTTTGGCAAACTCACCCCACTGACATTTCTGAGTTTGATTTCAACAAGGAAAATTTGCTTTCTACAATTCCCATTTTGGCAGCAAAGGAGCCAACTCTGAGGTGGATTCTGGGCCAGGTCAAGCACCAGGCATTACCATGTCCTCCTGCTTCTCCTGAGCCTCCTCCAAAGGCAAACCAGAACTCAACTCAGACTCAGACTCAGACCCAGACTCGGACTCAGACCCAGACTTGGCAGCGAAGCCTCTGGCTCCCAGCCTGTACTTGTTCCAGAGCCTGAGCTCCGCTTCTTCCTCCTGTTGGCTAAGGAAAAACCAGCCTTTTAGGAATCCTTTCCCACCTGTGATCCCTGCCAAAGCCATATTCCCAAAGAAAAACCCCTTTTTTCCCTCAACACTCCTCCCATGCTTCCCATCATAGCCTTTGTCCACTCTCCTCCTCTCCTTTTCCAGGTAGGGCTCTTTCATATGAAAGCTTTTTGATGGTTATTTTAAAACTTAAACCTCTAAAAGTTCCACATCAAACCATACTAGCTCTGCTCGGTCCCATCCCCTTGTTTGAACCTTTAATCCAGGCTGGAAGGGGCTTGGAGCAGCCTGGGATAGCAGGAGGTGTCCCTGTCCATGGAATGGGATAATCCTTAAGGTTCTTCCCAACCCAAACCACTCTGGAATTTCTGAACTTACCTTACAATCATTTTGAACTGTCTAAACACCTCCTGGATCTGCCTGACATTCACAATCTGAGGAAGAGAGGTACAAAGACATCAACTTTGATATTAATTTTATAAAGGAGTTCCAAATAAATAAGTTTAAAGGGCTTTAAGATTAAAGAAAAGTCTCCTGGAGCAAAAAATTGAATGAAAACATGCAACAGACTTAACACGCAAAAAGAAATTAAATTACAATACTGTAGTGGGTTTGGGGTGAAAAACAGCCTCTTCCAAAGACATTTTCACTGCTCCTCTCTTGGAGGAAAAGGGGATGGAATCAGGATTTAAGCCCTTTTCTCATTACTTACATCGATTTGCTCAATGACTCCTCTGAGGTATTTCTGGACTTGGGATCTGATTTCTGCTCTCTGGGCTTTAGTCAGGGGGTTGTAACTCACAAAGGCACGATTTGCCTGAAAAAAAAAAAAAAAGTATGGAAAACTGAGAATCAGGGAGTGACAAACAGCTGAGGGAGCCTGTGAGAACAACAGGAACAAAGCTTCAGGCAGGTCCTGTCGTGGTGGGACAAGGAGGGATGGTGTTAAACTGAAAGAGGGCAGATTCAGGCTGCATTTAAGGAAGGAATTCTTGGCTGTGAGGGTGGCACAGTGTGCCCAGAGCAGCTGTGGCTGCCCCTGGATCCCTGGAAGTGTCCAAGGCCAGGCTGGATGGGGCTTGGAGCAGCCTGGGATAGAGGGAGGAGGCCCTGCTCATGGCAGGGGTGGCACTGGATGAGCTTTAAGGTCCCTTCCAACCCAGACCATTCTGGAATTCTGTGATTCCACTGGTCTGGCAAACACCTGGAATTGCTGTGCCCGTTTCTGCCTGGGATTCTCATCACCTGGCTTGGCAGGAGATGGGATCTGGGAGCAACCAACCAACAGAAGAGCTTCAAGAGTCTGGAAGAAACCCAAAACCCATCTCCAGTGGCTGGGGACTGAAATTCCAACACAATCCCTCAGCATGGGATCTTCAGAGGTTTCCCTAAGCCCCAGAGGATGGTGCTGGAGATGGCAAGGACACAACTCCACTGGACAATGAGCTCCTTGCTCCTCACCAAGCTGTTCTGCATGATTAGCTCTTGCTTCAGGAGACGGATCTCCTCCTCCAGAGCCTTCACTGATGCCTAACAGGGAAAAAAAAAAAAAAGGGTGAGAAAACCTAAATTATATTGAGAAATATAATTTAGCTAAAAGCAGCACGAAATTGGCTGCTGGAGAATATCCCAGCTGGATTGCAGCTCCCTCAGGGCTTGCAGCAGGGAATCAGTGGGTCTGTAAATCAGTCGGATTTTTCTTTGATTAGCTCCCTGCAGGACAATTTCTGCTGGGTCCTGCCTGTAGAGCCTGCCTGAGCCATCAAAGAGCCACTGCTTTTTAATGGGATGATTTCCTGGTCTGGAATTGCAGGGACAATCGAATTCTGGGCTCTGGGATGTTATCCTGGAAGCCAGGCATTGTGCAGGGCTCACCTCTGCCCTGAACTCAGCAGCTCTGGGACAAAGGAGAGATTTTCCTGTGCTGGATTTGACTGCATTTCTCCGTACCATGCAATATCTTCAAGGATTCACTATTTAAAATGTGTTCCCAGAAAGATGAGCACAAAAATCTTGGGATTCAGGGGGAAGTGGACACTGAGTTGCTTTGGAGTGACCTCTGGAGCACCGAAGCACAAAGTTTCCTTCCAATTTCAGCTCTTTCAGTTTGAAAGCGCACTCTAGTATCCTGTGATCCCTTCCTTTAAATTATTTCCTTAATTAACCAAGTTTTCTAATTGTGGAGAGGCTGTTCTGTTACCAGCAGCAACAGGAAGAGATAAAGCTGCAGGAGGACTGGAGATGATTTCCCTGCATGTCAGGGGAATAATACACCACAAAATCTCTCTGCTGAGAGCTGAATCTCATCAGAAAAAATGCAGAAGAAAGAATTCCCAGGAAGATGTGACCACCTGCATGTTTGTGCCTTAGACCAGGGAATTGTAATTAAAATCCTATAAAAAGGTTCAAAATTGATCCATTTTATCACCCACCTAAAAACAGCGGTGTCAGCTTGGCTGAGGAAGGGTCATTTATTAAACTACCTAATTTTCCTCTGGATTTCCAGGTTATTATCCTAAATATTACTGATAATAATATTCCTCTTCCTCCGGGCCCCTCCTGTCCATACCTCCTGGAAAAAGGGCTCGTTGGGGACAGGCTCTGCTGTCATCCAGTTCATCCTGGTGGCAAAGCGAAGGGAGGACAGCTGGAAAACCAAGGTTTAAAGGAAGTCAAAGAGATGTTGGCAGAAATATCATTTTCCTGATATTTGTACTTAATTCTATCAGATCCAAGAGCAGAGGAATATTAAATCTGTTACTTGTTCCAGGTGATTCCTTCCTGTTTGCTACGGATCCAGCTCACACGGGGGGATTTTCACCCATTTTATCATTTACAGGTTAAAAAACAACCTCTGGAAGGTTTCTCCTGATTCCTGCTCCAGCAGAGAGCCAGCTCAGCTCTACTGGGGCATTTCCAGGGAGTCCATGAGGTGAAGTCCCATGGAAACACACAACAACAACAACAACAACAACAACAAAAATAATACTCTCCAGTGAGCTTAAATCTGAGCAATTCCTGCCTGCTCTGCTTCAGGCTCTCATCTGACAGGAGTCTGGTTTGGAGCCTCTGGGACAAGATGAGCTCTCCAAAGTTTGGGATGAATTAGGCAGGAGGTTTCCCTGCCAAAACCCCCAGAGACTGTTCCTTAAAGCAAGCAGGAACAAGGCCTGGATTCTGCGGGAAGTCCTCCAACTCACGGTCTCTTCCACATGCTCAGCTTCCCCATAGATGTTTGTCACCAGGACAGTGTTGCAGTTTCCCCCTGAGAAAAAATGATAATAGAAATAAAGCAAATAATATCATTTGGAGTGATTTTTTTTTGTTTCCTTTTCTGCAGTGCATTTTATTACGTGCTGATTAAAACAGAGGAGAGGAATCCCAGAATGGTTTGGGATGGAAGGGACTTCAGCGATCATCCAGTGCCAGTCCTGCCACGGCAGGGACACTTCCCACTATCCCAGGATGTCACTGTCCATGGCAGGTCCCTCCCAACCCAAACCATCCCAGGATTCCACGGTAAACGATGGCCTCAGGACTTGATAACACAATTGGAACATGAGTTTTGCAGGAGCTGTTGGAAGTGCAGCTCTTACCCAGCGAGTCCTTGAGGACGTGGGTGAGTTTGCTCTGGCGGAAGGGGATGTGCTCCCTCTTGGGCTTGGCCAGGGCGATGATGAGCTGCTCCAGGAAGGACAGGGATTTGTTGATGTAGGAGGCCTCGATCCGGACCTGGCCCTCAGACTGCAATGGAGAGCAACAGGAAACAGTTCTGGTCACACAGCACGAGAGGGAGGCTTCCTTAGCACGGGAAAACTCTGCAGGGCTGGTGGTGTTTTCATTCTGATCAACGCAGAGCGTCACGGGATCAGGGAACTGCTGAGGTTGGAAAAGGTCTCTTAGATGGAGCCCAACCACCCCTCAGCACTGCCAAGGCCACCCCTGCCCATGTCCCCGAGTGCCACATCCACATGGATGTTACATCCCTGCAGGGATGGGGACTCCACCCCTGCCCTGGGCAGCTGGGCCAGGGCTGGATATTCCTTCCACACAGCACTTCCTAGGAAGGAATATTCCCAATTTCCAACCTCAACCTCCCCCTGAAGATGTTTCCTCCTGTCTCTGTTCCCTGGAGCAGAGCTCGACCCCCCCAGCTGTCCCCTCCTGTCGGGGAGTTGTGCAGAGCCCCAAGCTCCCCCCTGAGCCTCCTTCTCTCCAAGCTGAGCCCCTTTCCAGCTCCCTCAGCTGATCCCTGTGCTCCAGCCCCTTCCCCAGCTCCATTCCCTTCCCTGTTTTTCCAAAGGGAGCCAAAGGAACCTGAGGAGCTCCCATCACTCACCCCAGTCTTGCTCAGCCTCTCAGACCCTGCAAGGTCAATTAAGGTGATTTTAGATTTAAGGCATTTGTGGTTTGTGTAATCTCTGGAACGACACTGAGGGAGAGAGGAACAGAAACTGCACTCAGGAGCAGGCAAAACTGAAATACAGGGAAAAACAGACTGCAAAGATCCTCTCGGGTCCCTAGAAAGTTGTTTCAATCCATGGAAACAAGGCTGGAGCTCTCACCTCAATGTACATGGTGAAGATGCAGTGGGATCTGGAGGAATTCTTATTCAGGGTGTGCTCTCCTATCACTCTGTTGGTCTCACCCTGCCAGTGGAGAGAAAATCCCAGGCCCAGCTTATGGGATTGTGGCTTTTTAAGGATAAGCCAGGAACAGTCCTGCTGTGAATCCCAACAGTGCCACGATCATCCCAAACCATCTTTTCTTGGAGCATCTTCCAGAATCCCTGAGCCAGGGACATTTCCCATTCAAGACCAAGAGTTTCCAGTTTTCCTCCGCCATCTTGGCCACCCACTCCCGCTTTCCCGCCTCGCCCCTCAGCCAGCACCCACAGCCACGGGATCAAAGGGAATGATTTGGGTTCTCTTGCCTCAAAAAGGAGCTGCAGAGCCTCCTCCTCGTGGCTGACAGGGTGGATGGAGAGCCCCTTGACATAAACGCCCTGGGGACTGTCCATGACAGCCAGCTGGTTGTCCTTGCAGCCCCGGCTGAGCGCCGGGGCCAGGAGGTCGAACAAGGCCTCGTTGTAGATCTCCAGGTAGGAAATTCGGACAGTGACCAGGATACTGAGGAATTCTGCTGCTGATTTGAAGATCTGCACCAAGAAAAAGGGTTTGCGTCCATTCACAGGTAGGATTTTCAGTTATTTGTGCCTTTTCAGAGAAGATATTTATGTAGGTGTTGGTGTGAGATATATAAGGTATCAACTGGTATAAAATGCAAATATATATAAAATATAAGTAGGTATAAAATATGAATAAATACATTGAGGAGTATACAAGACATCAATTTATGTAATATAGAGATAGATATTTATAGAGAGATAGTTCTGAACAGCTCCAAATACATCTAGGGGAATGTGAGGCTAAATCTGAGTTCTGAGGGCTCAGCTTGGATTCGGATTTAATGATCTTAGAGAATAATGGAATTCTAGAATGGCTTGGGTTGGAAGGAATCTTAAAGCCCATCCAGTTCCACTTTCCACCATCCCAGGCTGCTCCAAGCCCCATTGTCCAGCCTGGCCTTGGACACTTCCAGGGATCCAGGGGCAGCCACAGCTGCTCTGGGCACCCTGTGCCAATGTCTCTGTGCCTTAGAGGTGTTTTTAAATGATTTTATGATCAATTTTAACCTGATTTCACAAAATGACAGTCTGGAAGCCACAGCTGCTGAAGGCTCAGCGACAGTTGGGGGGCAGCAAGAACTTCAACAGGAACTAAAGAGGAAGAACCTCTGAGAATGCCAATAAAACTCCTTTATTCTTTAACCATCATCATAACCCGGGGTAAAAATGAAGGAAAAAACCCACATAAAACTTATTCAAAGTTGCTCAAACACTTTTCTAGCAGCAAGAGCTGACAGAAGAGTGTTCCTTGGGGTTTGTCCCTCCTTTTCTCAGGCAGCTGCAGTACCTGCTGGATAGCTCTGGGGATGATCCCTCTGTTTCTGTACTCGGAAGCCGCTCCCGTCATGGTGTAGGTTTTACCAGCCCCAGTTTGCCCATAGCACATGATGGTGCCTAAAAACAAAACAACCAAAAGCAAAAGGAGAAACTCAGGAAGAACAACAGAACAGCAAATGGATCTCTGCTCAAATCCAATCTCTTTTTAGGATCAAAAAGAATAATAATTGCAATAAATCACCATTGTAACCCTGCAAAGCTCTGGATACCAAGTCCTTTGCCACAGCCTCATAAACCTTTTCCTGGGAAGCATTGTGGAGGAGCCCATCGAGCTTGAAGGACCAGTCAGTCTGAGAGTTATTCACAACTCCTCCCCTGCGACTCTTCTGGACATAGATGTCGATGCTCTGCAACCCAAAAAAGGAGAGGGAAATCAACTCAGCAGCCCTGAGTGTTTTCAGCAATTGAGGACCTGGGATTAAGTAGGAAAGGGAGCACAAAGAACAGAGTTATTTTACTGCCTTGGTTGGTTCTAGATGTCCTAAAAATATCTGCTAATGCTCTCTAGTTTCTGGTGATAAATATTATAAATAAAAGGAAATGTGGGTAAGCTCATCTGTTCAACTTGCAGTGATTTTGTGCTTCAGGGAAATTCTTAATTAAACAACAGAAAGCATAAGAGGGGGTGGAAACAGACCGTGCCAAATTGTGGTTAGCACTGGGAATTCCTCATGGATCAGCCAATCCCAGTCCTTTGGAGGGTTTTCCTGGTGATTGTACCACAGGAATTGTGTTTTCCACCCTCACACTTGCTGGGACAAAACCACTGCCAAGCAGGAGCACATGAACCAGCACCCCTCGAAACATTATCTATGGCTTCAAGGGATGGAAAAATGGCCTCAAGGGATGGAAAAATCCTGGTTTTCTACTGGAAAAGCTGAAGCCAAGCTCCAAACCTTTCCCACTTCCCATTTCTTTGACTCTACCTTGTTGTCTGACCCAAGCTTGATCATATCTTGCGCAAAATGAGCAGTTGGTTTGACCCGCACGAACGCCAGGACTCGCTTCGGTTTTCTGAGGAGAGAAGCAAAAACGAGGAAAAGAAGAATCTTGCATTCCTTAAACTGAAATTTACATGATTTGTCAGCAAAAGGTGAGGCAGAGGAGTCAAAATTCAAAGTGCTGGCAATTATTCAGCTGCAGTTTCTATTCCCCATTAAAAGCAACTGCGGGCAAAGGGCTGCTGGAAATTCTGCCCGGCCTTGAAACTGAGGGTGTGGAATGAGAAGGGTCCAACTGATCCTGATTTCCTGATTTCCTCATATGCACCAGCCTCAGGAGTGTTGGATGACACCAGTTTGCTTCCTCTCAGCCTTGGAGAGCAAAATAATTGCAGGAATGGGAGCGGGATTTTCTTTTGTCACCCACAGCCTTTTTAAAAAGAACTGAAATTCCCAAAGAACGGCTGATTTTCAAATTGCTGGAGGAAACATCCACAGGCTGCAGGATCTGCTGAGTAAAACCCACACCAGGAGGGCTCAGGGATCATCCAGCTGCTCAAGCCACACGCACTGAGGATTTTTAAATCCCTGGAAATGTGCAGATCCCACATTTTCCCCTCAAACGCTTCCTCCAGACAGCCCGTGCTCAACAATTTTGGAATAAGTGAGAACTTCTAGCTGGGGACAAAACCTTTGGGATTTCTGGTACATTCAGGACTTTGGTGACCTGTCACACTTTAGCTGCTGTAAAATGAGTTGTGGGGGTTTGAGCTGAGCCAGGACTTGCTGGATTTAAAGCAGGGGGACTTTTGGGGGATACCTGGGGCTGTCACCCTCGGGCTCCGCTTTGGAGAGCAGTGTGGAAATGATGGTCTCCTCATCCTCGTCCTTCTTCTTCTCCTTCCTCTTCTTCTTCTTCTCCTTCTCCTTTTCCTCCTCCTGCTCTTGGTCCTGCTCCTTCTCCTGTTCCTGGGATTTCACAGAGCTCACAGAAGTCTGTCAAATAAAAACCACCAGAACCCGGTGTTGGAGCAGTTGGGAATTATTTCTTTGAGGCAAAAAAAAAAAGAAAAACCAGCAGGGAAAGGAGAAAGGGAACTTTTTTTTTTTTTGGGGGGGGGAAAACTCCACTAGGAATCAGAGAGAGAACAAACGCTAAACAAGTGGCTAAATTCTCCTGTCTGCAACAAGGCCCTCGGTGGGGCTTTGGACAGGTGAGGACAAAAGCAATTCCTGCTGGGAGCGGTGATCAACACGAGGAGATGGGAAGGAGTTCCCAGAGCAGCTGCGGCTGCCCCTGAGTCCCTGGGAGCACCCGGGATGGGCTCTGAGGTCCCTTCCCACCCAAAGCATCCCCGGAATTACCGTTTCTTCACTCGCTAGCTTGGCTGCAGGACTCTGATTCTTTTCCAGCGCCTCGGAGCTCTCCTGCTCCTCTTCCTCCTGCCAGGGAAAAACCAGACCCAAATCCCACGTGGAAAACTCCCCCGGACACACAGGGAGCGAGCCACGCATCTCCAAAGCCTTGGGAGCAGCAGGCTCTCCTCCCGACACCTCAGGGGAGCAGATTTTGGCAGGACTTCGGGGGAGAAATCCATCTGTAAGGGTTGGGACTTGTCCGTCTGAGGCGTGGCTGCCCCTGGATCCCTGGAAGCGTCCCAGGCCGGGCTGGACGGGGCTTGGGAACAACCTGGGATAGCGGGAGGTGTCCGTGCCTGTGGCAGAGGGTGGAATTGGATGATCCGTAGGGTCTCTCCCGCCTAGACCACCCCGCGTTCCGCTCCAGTGCACTCCCCGAGGTGTGCGGGGGATGATGCCCGCGGGAAGGGGAGCGATGCCTGGGGGGGCTGATGCCACCTGTGCGGGGATAAGACCTGCGATCACCCCTTGAGGAGGGGAGGGCGACCCCCCGGGCACCCCTCCGTCCCTGTCCCACCTGTGAGCTCTCCACAGTGGAGTCCGGCGTGGCGTCCGGGGTCGCCATGGCAGCGTCCACTTCCGGGTTCTCTATGGCAACGGCGACTTCCGGGAGAGCCCGGAAGTGGCCCCGCATACGGCGGCCGGGCGGGGCCAGCGCGCGGCGGGGGCGAAGCGGGACGGCAGCGGGACGGGAGTGGCCGGGACGATGCTGGAAGCGGCGGCGGCGGCGGACCCGGAGCTGGATCCCGAGGATCTGGTGCATTTCTCGGTGGGAGACCTGCCCAGCCGCGGCTATGGAGTGATGGGCGAGATCCGGCGGCAGGGAAAGCTCTGCGATGTGACGCTCAAGGTGCGGCCCGGCCCCCGGGGGCGCGGGAGGGGGGCGAGGGAGCAGCCGAGCCCGGAGGGGTCTGAGCGGGGCTGGGAGACCTCGAGCCCCGAGGGAAGGTGCGGGACCCCCCGGTCCCTGGTGGGGATGAGGGACCCCGACCCCTCAGGGGGCTCGGAGGGGGCTGGGGGACCTCGAGCCCTGGCGGGGAGCGAGGGACCCCGGTGCTTGAGGGGACATTGAGGGGGGACCTCCACCCCGCGGAGGTCACGGATTTTGGGGTGGGCGCTGAGGGGCCTTCCCCCCGTCCCCTTAAGAGGGAGCTGGGGGACACCGTGGTCCCTGAGGGGGGCTGGGGGGCCCCCACAGCCTCAGAATGGGGAGCCGAGGGACCCCTCTCCCATTCCTGGGCGTGCCGAGGGACCTCAGCTTCTGAAGGAGGGACTTGAGGAGCCCCCAGACCCCTGAGGGGGGACCCCAGCCCGTGAAGGAGGGGGCTGAGGGACCCCCCGGTCACTTTTCCAGAGGGAAGGAGACAGCTGGAGTTCCCTCAGAGCCCTTTGGTGGGGGAATAAAGGGGAGAGGAGCGGGAGCTGAGGGCTCCCCTTCTTCCCACAGAAGACAGAGCTGAGATCCCCCCAAACCCCCTTAGAGGGGTGTCAGGGGCTTTTGGACCTTCCCAGCCCTGCGGGCTCTCGGAGGGGCTGTGGATCCAGGCTTATGGGTGCCTTTCCCTAGGAAACCATTCCCTTCTGGGAGCCCCAAGAAAGAATTGATCCCCAAGCGCTGGTAAACGCTCACACTGTGATTGCCGGGCTCTGCAGCGAAGGGCTGGGAGGGCTCGCAGAGTGTCCTGGGCCAGGCAGGAGCCGCTGGGGTGGCTCGGGATCGCGGGAGCCGCACGCAGCTCTGAGTCAGTGCGGGGTGAGCTCCGCCGTTTAATGGAGCGCCGAGGCGCTCCCAGCCTGCTCACCCCGAGCGCTGCCGGGGGAAGGAGCCGGCGGGGGCTGGGCCTGCCGCCGCGACACGCGGGGTGGCATGGGGAGCGTTCCATGGATTTGGGGCTGCTTCGACCCCGGGAGGAGCGGCTGAGCGTTGGGGTGCTCCTCGGAAGGGGCTGTTCCTTCTGCAGGGTGATGTTCGGGACAGCGTGGGCTGGGAACCCGGGGGAGCTGTGTGGCAAAGCTGGTTTGGGATGCAGAGTGTGGTGTTTTTAGGATTAAGGTGGGTGTTGGTGTGGCCAGATCCTGGCAGTCCCGTGTTTCTGGGAGACAATAGGAGGAGGCCTGTGATCCCAGTCTTATCTTGGATCAATTCCTCACCATTGTTTGTAAAATTCCTGTAAATCATTATCCATTTCTGTGGATTTTCCATAGCGGAGAGCTGATTAAATCCTCTTTATCCCTACAGAGGTTTAAAATGTATTAGGAAAGATCAAAACCGTCCCAGAACAGTTTGGGATGGAAGGAACCTCGAGGATCATCCTGTGCCACCCCTTGGATGGACAGGGACACTTTCCACCGTCCCAGGTGCATCCAACCTGGCCTTGGACACTTCCAGGGATCCAGGGGCAGCCACGGCTGCTCTGGGAATCCATGCCAGAGCCTCCCCACCCTCACAGGGAAGAATTCCTTCCCAAAATGCCAAAGACAGATCCCAGCAGCACCTGCCCCATTGTCGCTCCTCTGTCCGTCCCCCTGTTGTTACAAGCATTCCAGCTTTCCCAGCTCCACCCACGGCTTGGAATTCCAAACATTTCATTCATCTGATTCCTCTCCTTGAGTCATCCTGTGAAAACACCCCACCTTGTGCTGCTGCTGCCTCTGGACATCCTTCCTGGAAGTGCCCACTGACTGGGGACAAGGCAGGGGGGGACAGGACACAGGCAATGGCTTCCCACTGCCACTGAGAAGGCAGGGATGGATGGGATATTGGGAAGGAATTCCTGGCTGGGCTGGAATTCCCAGAGCAGCTGTGGCTGCCCCTGGATCCCTGGCAGTGTCCAAGGCCAGGCTGGAGCAGCCTGGGACAGTGGGAGATGTCCCTGCCCATGCCAGGGGGGGCACTGGGTGATCCCTGAGATCCCTCCCAACCCAGACCACTCCAGGATTCCCTTCTATTAAATGCTAAAAGCTTTGAGGAACATCCCAGGTCCAGCCTGGAGGGACCCCCAGGTGGATCCTGATGCTCCCACAACCACTGCAGTGAATTTATTCCCCTTTTTCCCCACTCCTGCCGCTTTTTGTCTGTCCTGTCTCCAAACCCAAAACACCCCTTTGTCACGGGTTTATTTATTAAATTTTGATTCCCGGTCAGGGAACTAAGAATGTCATGGTTTGACACCAGCCAAGGGCCGGTGCGCCTATGAAAATGTGTATTTTTCAATTTTTGCTGTGAGATAGGACTAAAAAAGGAGTACAACCACTTAAAGTATAGAAAATAAATTTTATTAACTAATATTAAAAGGAAGAAAAAGAATAGAAAATAGAATGAAGCTTTCAAAACATTTATCCGGTATTCCCTGAGCTGATTTATTTTAGGGGCGCTGAAGGAGCTCCTCGGTGCTCGTGTTCTTCCTGAGCGTTTTTTTTTCCCTGGGGTTGTTTCGTGCTTGCAGGATGAAAGCAGCCTGGGCAGCTTTGTTTCGTGGGATGTGCTGTCTGTGCTCCAGGCCCCGCGCTCCAGAAACCGGGGAAAACCTGGGAGAACGGATCCATCCTACTCCTTCAGTGCAAATGGAGAGGGAACAAATCCCTTCCTAGCTCCTCTGCTGGAGCTGGAGGAGAATGATTCAAGTGCCAGGCTGGCAGCTCCAGGAGTCCTGGCCAAAGAGGGAAGGTTTGTGCCTTCCCAAATCCTTGGAGAGCGGAGCTGATGTGAGCTCCTCTTGCTGCTGCAGCTCCTCCTGTGGATCTGAGCTGCTCCAATGCCATTTTTCCATGACTAACTCCCAGACTAATTGGAAAAGCCTCCTAGAATATAACCCAGGTCTGGCAAAGTGAAATAATTCCCAGCTGTGGAGAGAGTACAACATTTGCTTCGTGTCCAGTCCCAATGGCACTGCCAGGCCACAGCCCTGGTGGCTTCTCTCCCCTCCTAATCCCAGTTTTTCCAGAGCAGACTCTTAACCTCAGACCCCCCCCAAACTGGAGCAGTTGCACCCCTGAGAGCTGGTGCAGAGATGGAGGAGCCTCTGGGTAAGCGGAATTCCAGACAGCTCAGGCTGCCTGCCTGATTCCAGCAGGATCCTTGAAAACTCAGGGCCTGGCTGTGCTGCAGATGCTGGAGCGTGTTTGGGAGATCCTCCAGGAAAACAGCCCTGGAAAGAGAGGGAATGTCTGTTTTATGGGAGAGATTGGAAAAGGAGATGATGCACGGTGCACAGGAGAGCTGCAGGGATGAGGATGTGATTCCAGCCTTGTCACTCAACAGGCAGGAATTAGCTGGGGTTCTGCCTGGATTGATTCCCCTGAGCTCCCAGCTGCCGTCAGCTCCTCCTGTACAGAAAATATGAGGATCTTTCGCTCTGGGATAATCCAAAATTGCTTTTTGCTGTCCCTTCAGGAGCGCTGAGGAGGGCAGGGCTGGAGCTGATTCCCTCAGGATCCTCCATGTCTGTGCAGGAAATGGAGGCACTGGAATTCCAAACAGCAGTTGGGCTTCTCGGAGCTGGCAGGGAATTCTCTGGGATTGTGGCTTTGTTCTACACCCAGAGGGGATGTGTCCTGTGCTTCAAAGGAATTGGTCACCATTCTCATGGAATCCTGGAGTGGTTTGGGCTGGAGGGACCTTCAGGATCATCCCATTCCCACCATCCCAGGCTGCTCCAAGCCCCAATGTCCAGCCTGGCCTTGGACACTGTCAGGGATCCAGGGGCAGCCGCAGCTGCTCTGGGAATTCCATCCCAGCCAGGAATTCCTCCCCAGTATCCCATCCCTCCTGTCCCTCTGGCAGTGGGAAGCTGTTCAGAATTCCCTCTTTCCTGCTGCCCACGCTGGGGGATCAGCCCAGGGCACTGGGGGGATTCTGGCCAGGGAACCTGGAGTTCCTCATCCACCAGCAGCCCCAAATCCTTCCCTTCTCTTTGTTTGGGATTGTCCTGATCCAGGTGCCAGAACGGGGCTGTGAGGGGTTGGACCCCAGCTCTGCTTCTGCTCTGGCCTCTCTGTGCCCTCGGCGCCAAGATCCCCTCAGAAAAGATGGATTTGGGGTTTTCTGGCAGCTCTGCAGCACAAAACTCAGCGAGTTCTCAGCGCTGCAGGGTGCTGACGTCAGGAGCACAAGCAATGCCTTTCTCCCACCTACACCATTTTCCTTGGGAGAAAGGCTCCTTGTGCCCTGGAATTTGTTCACATTTGGGGCTGCGGGGGTGTCCGGGGGCAGATTCCTTTGTTACCGCGTCAGAAGGGAATTCTGGGATTCCTGGGGTCCGGAGGGACGCTTGCAATGCTTCTTTTTCTGGAAAACAGAATCTTTTGCCTTAAAAGCAAAGGACCTAAAATTACAAATTGCCAACCAGAACATCCTGGAATGGTATCAGGAGAGAGGATGAGCTCTTTCCCGCTTTCTCCTCAGGTGACTCCGGAGTGGCTGCCTCAGGAAAGTGCATTAATTCACTCATGGAAAGGGAGAGCCTTTGGCTCTGGAGGTAGGGAGCACTTTGGGAAAGAAGATACAAGGATGAGCTGAATGGACTCATCCTCAGAAAGATCTTCCAGATTCCACAGGAAAAACCTGTCCTTTGCCTGCAGCGGGAAGTGCAGAGCCACAGGGTCCCCGCTGAGCCTCCTTTTCTCCTGGCTGAGCCCCTTCCCAGCTCCCTCAGGAGTTTTCCAGTCCCTTCCCAGCTCTGTTCCCTTCCCTGGGCACCCTCCAGCTCCTCAATGTCACTCTTGTCACGAGGGGCCAGAGCTGCCACCCGGGCTCTGTAATTTACAGTTATTTGGTGAAATAAGGGCCTTTTTCTCCTCCTTGGGGTTTGAGTAAACATAACCTTGGTGATGAAATTCCTGTTATCTTTAGTTATAAAGATAACTTTTCTTATAAATAGAAGGTCACTGTGTGCATTTGAAGCAGGTGTTTCACTTTAAGAGGTGCCTGTTCAATTTTAGCACCGCTTTTCATTTATTAAAAAGCTGAAATGAGATTTGGACAGTTGTGATTTTTGGCAGCTCGGGCTTAGGGGGAAATGAAAGTCGAGTAAAATGTTGCTTTTCTCGCACTCTCAGCCTGAATGGGAGCACTCATCCAAACAAACCAAACGAACCATTCCAGTTGGAGTGAATTCCTTACAGAATTTTAGAGATAAGAGGAGGCCTTGTTCTTTCACCTTTCAGAAACAGCAAAAGGAAAACCGGAGTTTTCCAGTGTTTTGGGATGGATTTTCCAGCAGCATGAGGGTGTATCAACACTGGGATTTATTACTGATAAATCAGCGGGTTGGGCCAGGAGCAGCTGAGGATGGAATGCCCTCATCCACGGGGAAGGGATGGGCTGGAGTTGCTGAGCAGGTCGGGTGTTCCTGAGCCTCGGGGCTGGAATGCGGACAGGCCAAGCAGCAAATTTGTCCCCGTGGTCACCCAGGCTGTGGCTGCTTGTGTGCCAGCCCTTCCCACTGTGAATTCCCAAATCCAGAGCTCCAGCAGTGAGGGATTTGCCTGTCCTGAGCAGCATCTCAGGACACAGAGAGTCCTCACCTGGCAGGGAGGGAGGGAGGCAATGAAAACCCCAGGGATACAGGGAGGGGCTGTCAGCTCTCAGGCTCTGGAATTATTTCTCTTTGTGACCTTTCCTTCGGAAATTTGCTGCATTTTTGTGTTTTTAAAGCTCTGGCTGGGCTGGACTCTGTTCTCTCTGTGTGAAGTCAGGGTGGGAACCTGCTCTGCCAAGATTCCTTCCTCTCCAGGGCCAGGGAAGTGACCTTGAGCTCCATCCCCTCATGGACCCCGGGCCTGCGGTCCTGACTCCTTTTCCCAGAGATTCCCCATCCCACCCTGTGCACAGGGGGAGACCGGCAGTGACCTTGCAGATATCTCCAGTCTTGGAGCCTCTGGGATGTTTTCCATGTGGTTTTGGGTTAGGAGAAGGGATTGATGCAGCCCTTCATCCCTTAAAGTCACACACAAATATAAATGTGAAAGGGTTTTTTTTTCCCATGAGCTGTCGTAGTCCCAGCTACTTCGCTTCCTGATTTCACTCTGGAAATTAGGAGTGCCGCAAAATCCAGGAGGATGGGATTTGTGCAGCATAATCCAGGCACAAAGGACAGCATGGACAGGGATTCAGGCACACCTGAGCTGCCTAGGGCAGAGTCAGGCTCTCCAAAACTGCCTCCTTTTTTCCATCTGGCAGGAATTTTGTTTTCTAAACCCTTAGCAAGTTTGTGTTTACTGGGTCTGAGGGAGAAGGGAGGCACTGCTGGGAATCATGGAATTCCTGAATCCAAGCAGCATTCCCGTTCCCTCTGGAGATGACATGGGGTGAGGATTTTGCAGAAGAGAAGAGAGGACTCCTCAGATAACCTGGAGGGAAGGGCCCTGCTGTGCCAGCTGCTTTGTCCCATAAAAACAAAGCTCCAGTGGGAAATTTTTGTTTAAGTGAGGAAAAAACCGGCAGCCCCTCACAAGCTGGGATTGGCATGGGCTGGGATTGACATGGAAATGAGGGGAAAAAAGAGAAGCAATCAGAGCAAAGGCCTGACTTGACTGCTGGGGTGCTGCAGGGAATCCCTGGGGCCCAGGCTGGTGCTGATCCTGCTCCCTCCCTGCTCTCCCTGTCTCAGGTCGGGGACCACAAATTCAGCGCACACCGGATCGTGCTGGCAGCTTCCATCCCCTACTTCCACGCCATGTTCACCAACGACATGATGGAGTGCAAGCAGGATGAGATTGTCATGCAGGGCATGGATCCCAGGTAAAATCCCCAGGGAAAACCACCCCTGCCCTGCCCCTCTGTGTGCTCGAGGCTCCAAGCCTGTTCTCTGTGTGAGAGATCCCACAAAACATGCTGCTGCTGGCACAGCGCTATCCCAGCTGGAACTCAGTGTGGTTTCTGCTCTTTCTCCCCGTTTTTAGTGCGCTGGAGGCTCTGATCAACTTTGCGTACAACGGTCACCTGGCCATAGACCAGCAGAATGTGCAGTCCCTGCTCATGGGCGCGAGTTTCCTGCAGCTGCAGAACATCAAGGACGCTTGCTGCGCCTTCCTCAGGGAGAGGTGACTGGGGCTGGGGGGATCCTGGGGGGATTCCAGCTGCTCCCCGGCAGCAGCAGCGAGGTTCACTCGCCCGTGTCCAGCTTGGGAGGAGCAGGATGTGTCCTTCTGGTGGGATCAGGAGCGTGCATCCCAAAACCTGGCAGCTGTAGAGTTATGGAACACAAAATGGGGTAGAGGGGACCTTAAAGCCCAACCCCATGCACCCCTGCGATGGGCAGGGACACCTTCCCCCATCCCAGGCTGCTCCGAGCCCCAGTGTCCAGCCTGGCCTTGGGCACTGCCAGGGTCCAGGGGCAGCCACAGCTGCTCTGGGAACTCCATCCCAGGGCCTCACCACTCTGCCAGCCAGGAATTCTTTCCCAATAAATCGTCCATCCTTGCCCTCTGGCAGTGGGAAGCCATGCCCCCTTCTCCTTCTCTTCAGAATAACTTATCACTCCTTTTTGGGGACACAGTAAAAGACCTTGGCCAGGCACAGGAATTAACACCCAGAGCAAAACTGAGGAGATATTTCCCTTTTTGAGAACCCATCCTGGCAGGAATTGCCCTTCCTGCTGCCATGTGTACTAAAGGGGAGGAACACAGTGCCTCAGCCCAGGAGCTGGACAGGAAACTCTGGCAGAGCCCTAAATTGGTCCCAGGTTTTTTAATTTCCTCACTGGTGTTTGGCAGTGAGGCTGTTCCAGCAGCACTCTCTGGAAATGGAAAGCTGGGATACTCTTTGTCCACATTCCACATGGATTCTCAGCCGTGCCAGGGAGTCTGACGTGTTCAGCTTTCCCAGCTTGGCTTCTCTGCAGCTGCTCAGGGCATTCGGTGGTGTGACTTTAAACACACCCACTAAATACAGGGGTTGGCCACCAAAATTCTCCCAAATCCACCAGGAGCAGCCAGGCGCTCTGAGTGCACGGCTGCCGGTTTGGTTGATAACCAAACATTGGTGGATTCTGGCCACCCTGGAGAGCTGGGACATGGACACTGAGCTCTCCTTCTTAAGTGGAATTGAGAACTGGGATATTTTTAGGCAGCTGTGTTGTAACCAAGCCCTGTGGGAGCCTTCAGAGTCACCCTCATGTGACAGCTCCCCACCCAACAGCACAAGGACCTGGAGCTGCAGGAGAGATCCAGAGGAGGCCACGGAGCTGCTCCAGGGCTCTGGAGCCAGGCTGGGAGAGCTGGGAATGTTCCCCTGGAGAAGGGAAGGCTCCAGGGAGAGCTCAGAGCCCCTTGCAGGGCCTGAAGGGGCTCCAGGAGAGCTGGAGAGGGACTGGGGACAAGGGATGGAGGGACAGGACACAGGGAATGGATCCCACTGCCAGAGGGCAGGGATGGGTGGGATCTTGGGAAGGAATTCCTGGCTGGGAGGGGGGGAAGACACAGGGTTCCCAGGGAAGCTGTGGATCATGGTCCCAGAGCCACCTGGGTCTATCCAATGGCTCCTTGGCAGGGACAAGGGGACATTTGTGTTTTCTGTCCTCTGGCTCTGCCTTGGATTCACCTGGAGCTGGAATCGGCCATCACTGGAGAGGACATATCCTTCACTGCACTGCGTGTCCTCCAAGGCTTCTGTGCTTCCCAGAGCCCTGCAATGGGTTGGGTTGGAAGGGACCTTAAAGCCCATCCCATTCCATGGGCAGGGACACCTCCCACTATCCCAGGCTGCTCCAAGCCCCATCCAACCTGTCACCGACACGGAGTCCCCCTGACCGGGGATCCCCTGTGAGGTGTTGTGTTTAGAGATGAGGCAGACGGGACTTGCTGGTGTTTTGGTCTTCAGGATTTACTGCTATCAGTTTATTACTTTTATCAGTTCAAAGCCCTGGGTGACAGCAGCCTCTGGACCCTTCGAGGCCATGTGCCAGCAAGACCCAAAATGGCCGCTTTCAAGGACTTGTATACAAGATATGCCATCCAATTAAACACAACAACGTACCTAAAATGTATTTTATTATTCTTTTCCCACCAATTCCTGGTTGTTTGTCTGTCCACGCAGTACCAGCATTGCAGGCACTTCTGTCCAGTGAAACTGTGCTCCCCACACTGCAGAAAATGCAGTAGGTGAAGAAGGAAGAAGGAGGCTCAAACAACACCCAAAATCCTCCATCTTGGTCTCCCACCCACCACATCCATGCTAGATAAAACCCAGAATCTAAATTATTCACCCTGTGACAAGCAGCAACTATATTACTATCTATTTTACACACTAGATGGTTCAACCTCACCCCAAAGCTGTGGAAGCTTTCTCCATGGATGGAGGTTAAAAGCAGTGTTTTCCTGGGGATCAGGACTTCTCATCACAGGCAGAGAAACATTCCTTGTGTCCAAGATTCCCACAGCCTTGGACAGTGCCAGGGATGCAGGGGCAGCCACAGCTGCTCTCCTGTCAAGCTGACCTTGCTCTCCTCCTCCCCTTTTCCAGGCTCCATCCCAAGAACTGCCTGGGCGTGCGGCAGTTTGCCGAGACCATGATGTGCACGGTGCTCTACGATGCTGCCAACAGCTTCATCCACCAGCACTTCGTGGAGGTCTCCATGTCCGAGGAGTTCCTGGCCCTGCCCTTCGAGGACGTCCTGGAGCTCGTGTCCAGGGACGAGCTCAACGTGAAGTCCGAAGAGCAGGTGGGTACTGGGGTGGGTCTTGGCCAGGGGAAGTTTGGCCTTGAGGGGTTTCTTGGTGCTAGGGTGTGGAATGGGAGTGGGAATTGATCCTGGTTCTGGGCTGAGTGAAACTGAGATGTCCTGGCACGGTGGGGACACTCAGAGGTGCTGGACAGAGCTGGGATGGTTTTCTGTGCCTACTCCAGACTGACTTGTTCCTAAAGAAACAGAAAGCAGGGCTTTTTTAGGATCACAGAATTGTTGAGGCTGGAAAAGCCCTCAAAGACCGTCAAGTCCAACACTTCCCCCAGCACTGCCAAGGCCACCACTGACCACGTCCCCAAGTGCCACATCCACAGGGCTTTTAAATCCTTGCAGGGATGGGGACTCCACCACTGCTTTGGGCAGCCCTTCCCGCGAAGGAATTTTTCCAAATTCCTGCCTGAACTTCTGCTGGGACAGCGTGAGGCTGTCTCCTCCCCTCCTGTCTCTTGTTCTCCAGGAGAAGAGCTGGAATTCCTGCACCCTCCTGTCAGGGAGTTTTTGGCAGTGAGAAGAATTTAGGATGTTTCCACAGCCTTGAGAATCCACCGGTGTGGGCTGACAGTGAGCAGGGAAAACAGAGCTTGTCCTTGAACCTGGAAATCTGTCCTGCTCTTCCTGAGGAGGTGACAAAGGCAGAGCACACCTCCAGCTTTTCCTTGTAGGGTAAAAATGTGCTTCTTTAGTCAGGCTTAGGGAGGGAGGGGAACCTGCCTCACATTCCAGCCACATTCCTGTATCATACCAAGAATTCCTCGCTCTCTTTTTCCCAGAGCAGGTAGGATCCAGAGAGTCCATCCTGGGGATGTTTCCCCATGCCCTGGCACCTGCCAGCCCCCACTTTTCAGAAATTCCAGTAGCACCCTGTAGAGTGGAAGAAAATTGGTTTGGGGTTTTTAACAGCACCCTGTGCTGCTGTTGGAGAAGCATTTTTGCACTGGAAAAGTTTGGGAATTGTGTTGGGAGAGACTCCAGATGCCTCTGTGCAAGAAAGAGTTGATGATTTCGTTCTGGTCAGTCGTAAAGGCTGCAATAACTTTAATGGGGAGTCCTGTGAACCCAGGAGTGCGTGTCCCAAATTAAACTGGGACCAGGACACCAGCATCCTTCTGTAGCTGGAATCAGCCAGTGGGGCTTCAGAGAGGTCTGTCCCTTCCAGTGTGTGGGATGAAGCCTGGAGGGACCTGGAGCTCCAGGTATCTCCAGTGAAGTTATCCAGAGAGAACAGATGGATCCCTGTCATCAAACCTGTCTCCTGGTTTCTCATGGAGCAGCACCATTCCCAGTCTTCTTTCCCAGTTTGCAGATTTCTGTCACTAAATAAACACAGTTTCATGTTCTGTGCCACCTCCTCTGCAAAATCCCCCTTGCAGCTTCCTGCAAACTTCTGTGCCGAAGGTCCCATCCCACGGGACAGGAGATCAGAATTGTGGGAGGCGGGGAAAGAAGCCTGGTAGGAGCCAGGCTGGGAGAGCTGGGAATGTTCACCTGGAGAAGGGAAGGCTCCAGGAAGAGCTCAGAGCCCCAGGAGAGCTGGAGAGGGACTGGGGACGAGGCATGGAGGGACAGGACACAGGGAATGGATCCCACTGCCAGAGGGCAGTGAGAGGTGGGAAGGGATTCTTGGCTGGGAGGGTGGGGAGGCCCTGGCACAGAGAAGCTGTGGCTGCCCCTGGATCCCTGGCAGTGCCCAAGGCCAGGCTGGATTTAGCTTGGAGCACCCTGGGGTAGTGGGAGGTGTCCCTGCCCATGGCAGGGCTGGCACTGGGTGATCCTTGAGGTTCCTTCCAATCCAAACCATTCCAAGACTTCACGTCACTTCATTCCCATCCGCTTGCACAACCCCCGGACTCCCAGCTTCCCCCTGCTGTCTCCTGGCAGGTGTTTGAAGCTGCCTTGGCCTGGATCCGGTACGAGCGAGAGCAGCGGGAGCCCTTCCTGCCCGAGCTGCTGTCCAAGATCCGGCTCCCCCTGTGCCGGCCGCAGTTCCTCACGGACCGCGTGCAGCAGGACGACCTGGTCCGCTGCTGCCACAAGTGCAGGTGAGGCTCGGCCGCAGAATCAGCAGGGTGGGGAAGTCACATCCTTCAATCTCAGACTCCAGGCAGGCAGATCTCCTCTTGAACGATTCCACGGTTGGATTTCAGGGATCTGGTCGACGAAGCCAAGGATTATCACCTGATGCCGGAGCGCCGGCCGCACCTGCCGGCGTTCAAGACGCGGCCGCGGTGCTGCACGTCCATCGCGGGGCTGATTTACGCCGTGGGGGGACTCAACTCAGCAGGTACCTTGCAGTGGAAAGACCACCGGGGGCTGGCTGGGATGATGGGATGCTGGAATTCCCTCCTGTGGAGGGAAGCGTGGAGCAGTTTCTTCTCCGTGCGTGCGGCACTTCGGTACTTCCAGTGAAACCCTCAGGGTGGGTGTGCCCTGAGGAGGCATCTTAACATCTGAAGTTTAACCTCTTCCCATCCAAAATGCTATCCAGGTGAGGCTCATTTAGGACATACTCCTCAAGACTCTGGGGATGGTGTCCTTGCCTGGAGCCCCAAGCAGGATTTGCAGGGATCTCCACTGTCTTGTCGGGGTTGTGGGATCACAACACTTTGACATGAGCCTCACCTCATGAGCCTTTTCATGGTGTGAAAAGGGAACCGAAAGTGACCAAGGGAAAGCCCTCTAGGGAGGAGCTGCGACACCACAGATGGGACTTGCAGGTCTCTGCTGCCCCTTGGAGGACAGTGGAGGTGGCACTTCCACACACAGGGAATTGTCGAGGCTCCTTGTGCAGAGCAAGGGAGAGCTTGGAAATGTTCCCCGATCATTTCGAGTGTGGGAACAATGGGAACTGTTCAGAGAGGGATCTCTGTGGGTGAGCAGGGATGTGTGGTGGGAAGTGTCTCTCTGGGAGCAGGTAGGCTGGAATAGGATGTGAGAGCCCAGGATAGGACAGAGGATCCCAGAATGGTTTGGGTTGGAAGGGACCTTAAGGATCATCCCATTCCACTCCCTGCCATGGCAGGGACAACTTCCACTGTCCCAGGCTGCTCCAAGCTCTGTCCAGCCTGGCCTTGGACACTTCCAGGGATCCAGGGGCAGCCACAGCTTCAGTGGGCCCCCTGTGCCAGGGCCTCACCTCCTTCACGGGGAAGAATTTCTTACCCCGACCCAGGTGGCAGCACTTTGCACTTGGCCTTTTTGAATCTCGTGACATTCCCATTCCTTTTTTTTTTTCCCAGATGTTTTCCCGAAGAAAAACAGGCAAATTCCCCACGCCAACCCCATTTCTGTGCACACAGCAGCACCCCCTTACCCCATTACACCCCGCCCCCCCACCATCCTAGGGCTTCATCAGGTCTCCCCTCTTTTAATTTGAGTAGCAAATTTCTATGCAGGCGACTCTCTGAACGTGGTGGAGGTGTTTGACCCCATTGCCAACCGCTGGGAGAAGTGCCAGCCCATGGGCACGGCGCGGAGCCGCGTCGGCGTGGCCGTGCTCAACGGGCTGCTCTACGCCATCGGTGGCTACGACGGCCAGCTGAGGCTCAGCACCGTGGAGGTTTACAACCCCGACACCGACTCCTGGTCCAAAGTGGAAAGCATGAACAGTAAGAGGAGGTGGGTGCAGCTCACTGGGAAGAGACTTCGGGAAAAAAGAGGGGGAGAGTGGGGCGGCCCAGCAGGGTGTGTGTGTGTGAGGGGGGAAATGGCAAAGGAGCAGTGGGGCAGTGTGGAAGCAGCCGGGATTTCCTTGGTTAGTTTCTGGTGCAGCCGGCTGGGGGCCGGGCTGTGCTCCCAGGGAGCAAGGGACAAGACACAAGGGGAAATGGCCTTGAGCTGTGCCAGGGGAGGTCAGGTTGTGCACAGGGAAAATTCCTCCTGGAAGGGGTTGTCCAGCCCAGGCTGCCCAGGACAATGCTGGAGGGTGTACATGACCCTCACCAGGTTTCTCTGGAGCTTCCTCAGCCACTCCTGGTGCTCCAGCCCCTTCCCCATCTCCATTCCTTTTTCTGGTCCCACTCCAGCCCCCCAGTGTGTGTTTTTGTTGTGAGGGGCCCAAATCTAAAGCCAGGATTCGAGGTGCTCCTGCCATGAGCACCTTTCCCCTCTGTGAGCTCAGAGTTCAGGCGGCACTGAGCTGTTTGGAGGTGAATCCAGGGAAAAGGTGGTGGGGTGGGATGACACAGGCAGACCGTGCGGGGTCACAGTGTTGGGGACAGGGTGGCAGCACCTCCAGCCCCCTCACAGGGTCCTGCTGTCCCTTGCAGCGCCATGGGAACGGTGGTGCTGGATGGGCAGATCTACGTGTGTGGTGGATACGATGGAAACTCATCCCTCAACTCCGTGGAGTCCTACTCTCCAGAAACAAACAAGTAAGAGCCCTTGGTGTCCCAGAGCTTTTCTAGGAGTTTCCCCTCCAGTGCTCCGTGTCCTGGCATCGCTGGGCATCTGGGCTGTGAGAATGCTTTGAATAAGGAGTGGGGGAAGGAGAGATGGTGGAATCCAGCACTAGGAAATCATGGAATAATCTGTGGGAGTCTTGCAAACCTCTCCCCTCTTTCTCCCAGGTGGACAGCAGTGACCCCCATGAGCTCCAACCGCAGCGCTGCTGGAGTCACCGTGTTCGAGGGACGCATCTACGTGTCCGGAGGGCACGACGGGCTCCAGATCTTCAACAGTGTAAGGCCCTGGGGCACCGGGCAGGGCTCATCCCCTGCACCTCAGAATAGAGCTGGAAGGCTCCCTGTCCTTTCCCTGTGCATCCAAACAGCCCTAAGTGGTTGTGCCACCAAATGCTGTCACTTCCACCCATAACAGAAAAACCTGAGGTGGGACAGAAGTGACTCATTTATCCACTCAGGGCCATGGAGATGTTCTGAGGGCTGGAGCCCCTGGGATGTGGAGACAGGCTGGGAGAGAAGAGAAGGCTCCAGAGAGACCTTAGAGCCCCTTCCAGGGCCTAAAGGGGCTCCAGGAGAGCTGGAGGGAGACTTGGGACAAGGGACGGAGGGACAGGACACAGGGAACGGCTTTAAGCTGAAGGAGGAGAGATTTAGGTGGGATATTGGGAAGGAATTCCCAGCTGTGCGGGTGGGGGGGCCCTGGCAGCTGTGGCTGCCCCTGGATCCCTGGCAGTGTCCAAGGGCAGGCTGGACTCCTGCTTGGAGCACCCTGCGACAGAGGGAGGTGTCCCTGCCCATGGTAGGGGGTGGCACTGGGTGAGCTTTGAGGTCCCCTCCTACCCAAATCCTTCAGGCACAATCCCATAGGAGCTGACCTTTTAACTGAAGGCACTTCAGCCCTCTCAGCTCCCTCGGCTGCTCCCGCTGCTCCAGACCCTTCCCTTCCCTGGGAATGCCCTCACTGTGTAACCACAACGCCCTAGCTCGGAGGTGCCCCGGCACGGCAGAGGGACCGTGCCCGGGCGATTGCCAGGGCGGCAGCGGCCCCGCTCCCCCTGACGGCGTCCGCGCTCCGTGGCAGGTGGAGTACTACAACCCCCACACGGCCAGCTGGCACGCCGTGGCGCCCATGCTGCACAAGCGGTGCCGGCACGGCGCGGCCGCGCTGGGCAGCCGCATGTTCGCCTGCGGCGGCTACGACGGCTCCGGCTTCCTGAGCGCCGCCGAGGTCTACAGCTCCGCGGCCGACCAGTGGTACCCCATCGTGCCCATGAACACCCGGCGCAGCCGCGTGTCCCTGGTGGCCAACTGCGGCCGGCTCTACGCCGTGGGCGGCTACGACGGACAGTCCAACCTCAGCTCGGTGGAGATGTACGACCCCGACTCCAACCGCTGGACGTTCATGGCGCCCATGGTGTGCCACGAGGGCGGCGTGGGCGTGGGCTGCGTGCCGCTCCTCACCATCTGACTCCTCACCGTGTGGCTCCTCACCGTGTGGCTCCTCAACACCTGGCTCTTCACCATCTGGCTCCTCACCGCCTGGCTCCTCACCACCTCACCGTCCAGGGGGATTTTTGGAGGTGCGCCAGGATTTCCAGGTGCTCGATCCCAACGGCAAAGAAACTTGAGGGAGTAATCCCCACCCGTGACTTTTTTGGGCTGAAGGTCCTAAAGGGTGGAATGTGGGGAGTTCAGGTGCGAGCAAAGATCCCTCGGCCTCCCCTGGAGCCGAGGCCGAGTGGATCCATCCATCCATCCACCCGCCCGTCCCTCGGCGGTTTTCCTGCGGTTGCACCTTTGGGAAATGCTGTTGTGGGCTGGGGGAGGGGGCCAGGCTTCATTGTGACATAAAAACGGCCACTTCAAGGACTTGGAAAATCCTTCTGCACCTTCTGGGAGCGGCAAAACCACCTGAGCTCCCCCACCCAGGGGTGTCAGCGGTGATTTGGGGGGTTCCTGGTCCCACAGGGGGGGTCCTCCAAACAGGACAAACACAGCGCTGTCACTTCCAGGAGCTTCTTACACAAGACACCACCAGTTTCTTGTGCTTTCCTCAGCTTGATGTGGAAAACTTCTCCACAAGAACCACAGGATGGAGAAACCAGGAAAAGTTCGGTTAAACCAGGATGGTTTGGGCAAGCTCTAGAGAAGGATGGATGGAAACGACTCCAGGCAACAGCCTGAGGGTTTCAAAATGGAAAATAGATTATCAGGATATCCTTTAAATTAAATATTGAGGTATTTTCCAAGCCTAAGCGGCAGCTGGAACAAAAAAGGCTGAGATATTTTAGGAGAGCTGAGGAAAATACCTCGTGAGTTTGCCGTGCTCTGCTGGGAAAGGTCTTTGCCATGGGTTTTGTGCCAGGACACTCTGGAATGCTGGCACAGCCAAAGAGCTGCCTGGCAGCATCTTCCCTGCATCAGCCCTTCAGCCCCTCTCCTGCATGATCCGTGATCCGCCATCCCTCCGGAGCTCTCCGTGCCCGGCTCTTCCCGTGCCCCCTGGGCACAGCCATACCTCCTCCGGGCAGGCAGCGCCAGGCAGCAGGAACATCACCTGGACCCAGCTGGGGGGATTTATTTGGGATCTCCCCACCCCAGAGCTGGCAGGAGCGGGATGTGTCCCCCAGCCCCGCTCCTCGCGCCTGCTGCTGCTCCCAGCACCCCTGGGACTGACTCTGGCTGTACATGTGGATGTCTGTATCGGGGTACTGTGTATATTTTAGGGTCTATGATGAGCATATCTAGTTGTCAATGTGGTCTATCAGTACATATCCATTTCTCCCACATCTATCCACCACTGGCTTCCCGGGAATGGGAATCCTTTGGACTTTTCTGTGCTGCTCAGACTTTAAAAAGGAAAAAAAAAACAACCAACCAAATACACGAATACTTGGATCAGAATTAAGCTGTTGCCCGTGGCATCTTCTGCTTTCCTGCTGCTCTCCATGGGCAGAGGAGGCTCTGGTGAGCTGCTCTCCTGGTGTCCCATCGTCCCTTCTCCCTCCCCCCATCTCCCACCTGGGGCTTGTGTCCGTAAGAATGGGAATATTGGAACAAAAACTTTGGAAGAGCAGCAGCTCCCCTGACACCAGGGCTGTCAATGCCCCCCAGGGATTTCTTTGCTTTTCCATTGTGGGTGAAGCAAGGAGAAAGGGGAGCTCCTGGCTCCAAAGGCGACAGGAAAATACTGACTTTTGGGGCAATGAGACCTGCTCACCCTGGAAAGGCAAACTGGGAGAGCAGGATCCACACAGTGTAGCCCTCGCTACACTCTGTGTTGTTGAATCCAGGGAAAACCTGGGCGTTTAGATGAATCTGAGCAGGGTGAGAGGGATTTTAAAAACCCCAAAATGGTGTAAAGAAACAGGGAGAGGGGAGGGGGCTCCTGGTTCTCCTCTCTGTGGGAGCCAGGAGGATGCTGTGGCTCCCGGCTCGGGAGGAGCAGGATCTCGTGTGCCAAGAAACTGGGAGCAGGCACAGGGAAGGGGCCAGGGAGGGGGATCGGCCCTGCTGAGCTCCAGCATCGCCGCATCTCCTGCAGGTCCAGGCGCGCTCCCCCCGCGGCACCGGGCCAAGGAAAACACCGGCAACCCGATCCCTTCCCGCGGCACGGGGGCCGCTGTTTATCCTGTTTATGCTGGAGCCCGAGCCCGGGGCTGCTCCCGAGCCGAGCCCGGTTCATTCCCGCATGGCGCTGCTGCTGGGGGCCGTGCTGCTGGCGGCGGGCGCCGCCGTGTCCCCGGCCGTGCCCCCGGCCATGCCCGCGCCCCGGGAGCTGGCGCGCTCCGTGCTGGAGACGCACGGGCAGGAGCTGCGGCTGCTGCGGCTGCTGGGAGTCGCCAGGACGGTAGGAAAAGGGGTGCGAGTGCCGGGGGGCCGCTCCCGGCTCCGGCACCCGTCCCGTGCGGGTCCCCACGGAGCCTTTCTCCCGGCAGAGCTTCGACTGGGGGACCCACTTCAGCATCAACTTCACGGCCCGGCAGCCGCCCTGCCCCAAGCCCGCCCCGGACCCCCGCGGCTGCCGGGGCCGCCCGGGCAGGGTGAGCGCGGGGGGGGACCCCCAGCCCCGGG
>VXBU01019606.1:26430-38266 GCA_013400315.1 Bombycilla garrulus | reverse complement strand
CCGCCGCGGGCCCGCGCAGGTCAGGGCCCGCCCGGGCCGCGGGCTACGGGCCGGGATGCGCGACGGGACACGGGACGGGGCGGGCCGCAGCGGTGCTGGGTCAGGGGCGTGCGGGGGTCACACGGGAGAAGTGGGACTGGGGGTCAGAGGGTCCCTCAGGGTCCTGGGCATGAGGGGAGGGAGGTGGCGTGGGGTGGTCCCTGAGGGGTGACAGCTCGGGGGTCTCCGGGAGAGCTGGTTCTGAGGGACTGAGCCGTTCCCCAGGGGAGGGCGGCTGGGGGAGCTCCCAGGGGTGCTGGTTCTGGGAGTCAGGGGTGTCCCTCTGGATCCTGGGAGTGGGTGACAGCTCAGGAGGGTGGGGGGATGCCCCAGGGATGCCAGTTCTTAGGGATGAAGGCATCGCCCAGGGATGCTGGTCCTGCGAGAGGTGGAACTGGGGAACCCCCCAAAGGTGCTGGTCCTGGGGGCTCCCCTGGGGCGCCCGTTCAGGGCATTTCGTCCTTGGGAAGGTGGGCACAGGGGGACACGGCGGTGGCAGCCGGGCTCTGGCAGAACCCTGCGGAATCGGGGTCTGGGGGAATCCTTCGCGGCTATCGGGGGTCCCCGAGCGGGTCCCCATTCCCTGAGCACCCTTCGGCCAAGCCACTGACCCTGAGTGCCCCGCAGGTGTCGGGCAGCCTCCGTCAGAAGGCGGTGCCGGGCACGGCCCCGGCGGAGCTGCAGGAGCTGTGGAGCCGCACGGAGCGAGCGGAGCGGCGGCTCCTGGCCTGCGAGAACCTGGTCGGGGAGCTGGGCAGCGGCCTGGCTGCCCTGGGCACCCTCCTGCAGGGCTATGGGGAGCTGCAGCAGCGCCTGCTCAACCTGGAGAACCTCCTCAAGAACAGGAACTTCTGGATCCTGCGCCTGCCCCCCGGCTCCAGGGGGGAGATCCCCAAGGTAGCAGCGGCCGCTTTGCAGGGATCCTGCGGGACTGTGGAAGGGTTGGGGGCCGAGCTGCTGCGTGTCCCCGTGGTGGTTCCAGGGGAATTCCCTGTGATTCCAGGTGCCGCTCACCTTCGATGATATCTCGGTGTATTTCAACGAGCTGGAGTGGGAGAGGCTCGAGCGCTGGCAGAAGGATCTGTACAGGGCTGTGATGAGGGGCAACTATGAGACCTTAGTGTCCCTGGGTAAGGCTTTTGGGGCTGTAGCTCATGGAATTGTGGAGGGGCCTGGGTTTGGAAGGCTGTGAGGTGGTGAGGCCCTGGCACAGGTTGCCTGCATCCCTAGAAGTGTCCAAGGCCAGGTTGGATGGGGCTTGGAGCGACCTGGGATAGTGGAAGGTGTCCCTGATTTCCTCTAGAGGGAAATGTTCCAGCCAAAGCTTTTCCCTCCTTTGGAATTCATGTTCTGCTGGTTAAGATCCTCTCTGCCTCAGCTGCATCTGTGCTTGGGGGTGGATCTTGCCTTGGAGACAAGGAAGTGTTTGGAGTAGGGATGGGGGAATGTTTGTGTCCCTGCCAGGACTGGGACAGGGGGCAAGGGTCACAGGATAAAGACACAAACAAACCCTAATCAACCCCCCATCCTCTGCCCCACTACCAGACTACGCCATGTCCAAGCCCGACATCCTGTCCCAGATGGAGAGGGATGAAGAGCTCAGTGACAAAGAGTCCCCATGGACACAGACTGGGGACCGTCGGGACCCCCCCTGGGCAGCAGGAGAGATGGACAAGGCAGATGAGGCTCCAGGAAATGACAGCCCCATGGAAGCTGCCCCAGGTGGGTGCCAGGAGGAGGTGGCTGTTCCTGGAAATCTCCCCTTCGTTAGGAAGGAAGTGCTCACTCCATGGATTAAAGCGCCTCGGAGCACCGTCAGCCTTCATTCCAAGAGGAAAGGCTGTGCTTGGTCCGATGAATCCCATGGAGAAAAGCAGTCAAAGCCTGCAGGAGGATCTGGAGCAGTGGGTAAGGCCTCCTGTAAGTCTGGGGCTTCCAGAGGCATTCCTGCCTGCTCTGGAGGGACAGGAAACGTGCTGGGAAGTGAGGAACTGCGAGCTGAGGTGGGAGGAGGCTGGAGCTGCTCTGCTTGTCCTGGGGGAACAGAGGAGTCTGGGGAGCCTCGGGGTGTGGATTTAGAGTGGGAGGGCTGGGCAGGAATGTGGGAGGTGCTAGAAAGGAACAGACAGACCCAGGCAGAGCTGGGAGCAGCGGAGATGTGGGAAGAGCCGTGATCGAGGGCTCTTTCCTGCAGGATTGAGGAGTGGGAAGGTTAAAGGCACCCCAGGAGAAGCTGAGCGGGTGCTGTCCTGTAGGAAAACTCACCTGGGGTCCAGGTGGGAGTTTGGTGGTTGGATTGGAGGAGAGGAAAGGAGACACAGAGGGACATCTCCTTTGGGGTTCATGTTCTGTTACTCGGAGCTTCTCTCCTGCGTGGATCCTGCCATGATCCTCCTGGGGCCAAGGAGGCGGCTGTGCCGTGGGGGTTGGAGGTGTTTGTGTCTCTGCCGGGGCTGGGAGAGGGGATGAGAGTCACTTTGGGAATCTGGCAGGATAAAGGTGCAGCCAAATCCTAATAAAGGCCCTGTTCTCTGCCCCGGGAGCAGACGGTGCCGAGTCCAAGCCCAACGGCCGGACCTGCATCGAGAGGGATGAAGAGCTCAGCAACGAAAAGGGTCCAGAGCCCTCACGGACACAGAATGGGGACAGCCAGAAAACCCCACAGACACAGACTGGGGACAGCCAGGAACCCCCCCAGACACTGACTGGGAACAGCCCGAAATCCCCACGGACACGGAGTGGGAACAGCCAGAAAACCCCACAAACACAGACTGGAGATAGCCCAAAGTCCCCATGGACACGGAGTGGGAACAACCAGAAAACCCCACAGATACAGACTGGGGACAGCCAGAAAACCCCATGGACACGGAGTGGGAACAGCCAGAAAACCCCACAGATACAAACTGGGGATGGCCAGAAAACCCCATGGACACGGAGTGGGAACAGCCAGAAAATCCCAGAGATACAGACTGGGGACAGGCAGACCCCCCCACAGACACAGACTGGGGACAGCCCAAAGTCTTCGTGGACACGGAGTGGGAACAGCCAGAAAAACCCACAGACACAGCCTGAGGACAGCCCAAAGTCCTCATGGACACGGAGTGGGAACAGCCAGAAAACCCCCCAGACACAGACTGAGGAGAACCAGAAAACCCCACAGACACAGCCTGAGGACAGCCCAAAGTCCTCTTGGACACGGAGTGGGAACAGCCAGAAAAACCCACAGATAGAAACTGGGGACAGCCAGGAGCCCCCAGAGACACAGACTGAGGACAGCCAGAAAACCCCACAGACACAGATTGAGGACAGTCCAATGATCTCATGGACACGGAGTGGGAACAGCCCAAAGTCCCCAAGGACACAGATTGGGAACAGCCCGGAGTCTCCAAGGACACAGGTTGGGAACAGCCCGGAGTCTCCAAGGACACAGACTGGGGACAGCCAGACATTGCCTCCAACACAGATTGGGCACAGTCAGAACCCCCTCCAGACAGGTGTCCCCAACAATCAGAATCCCCCAGAGACCCTAGAAGAGATGGAGCAGCAGGAAGAGGCTTCGGGAGGGGATCCCATGCCCATGGAAGCTGGCCCAGGTGAGTTCCAGGGGTACCAGGGAGGATGTGCTTCCCCTTCCCCAGCTCTCCAGGACACAGGGCATGGCCCTGGTGCTTGGAGAGGCATTGCCAGGGAACCTTGGGATGTCATAGGCACTGGAAGAGGGTCTAGACATGGGAATGCAGCCTGTGGAGATGGTGGGGTGAGGCTGCTCTGTGAGGTGATGGCATGTGGCACCTTGGTGTCCTTCCTCCCAGCCCTCCCTCTGCTTTTGGTCCATGTGTGGCTTCACTCCAGTTCCTCCTGACTGCTCCCAGCCTTTCCATAGAATTGCTGGGGTTGGAAAAGCCTTCTGACACCATTGGGTCCAACTGTCCCCCAGCACTGCCGAGGCCCCAAGTCCCCAGGTGCCACATCCACATGGCTTTTAAATCCCTGCAGGAACAGGGACTCCACCACTGCCTGAGCCAGGGCTGGACAGCTCTTTCCAGAAGGAATTTTCCTGAAAGCTGATCCACATCCTGGCTCTTGAGATGCAGCTTTCTCCAGCTCTTCCACACACTCCCAGCAATCCCTGGTTCATAATGCTGGAGCAGGGACCTGGGAGGTCTCCACGGGTCTTTCAAATCCCTGTTCCCTGCAAACAGAACTCCCCATCCTGATGATGAACGTGATGTCCCTGGGGGACCAGCCAGGGACGGTGGCAGAGGAGGACCCAGAGATGGAGGAAGACCCAGTAGAACCTGACACTGGTGAGTCACCCTGTGCTAGGAACAGACACAGGGCCTGGCAGGCATGTGGGAAGCAGCTTCCAGAGCTGATGGGCCTGAAACACGAAGGGAAAATCAAGTTTCAGGGGTTCCTTTTATTTTTTTCCTGCAGCATCTTGTGGGTTTAGGGCTGGGTCCCTTGTGCCACTGGTCATGTTAGCATCCACAGAGGGCTAACTCCATCCCTGCCCTGGGCCACTGTGCCATGGCTGGACAACCCTTTTGGGGAAGGAATTTTCCCAGCATCCAACCTGAACCTCCCCTGGCCCAGCCTGAGGCCATTTCCCCTTGCCCTGTCCCTGTTCCCTGGGAGCAGCGCCTGGCCCCTCTGGCTGTCCCCTCCTGTCAGGAGTTGTGCAGAGCCAGAGGGTCCCCCCTGAGCCTCCTTTCTTCCAGGCTGAGCCCCTTTCCCAGCTCCCTCAGCTGCTCCTGGTGCTCCAGAGCCTTCCCCAGCTCCGTTCCCTTCCCTGGACACGCTCCAGCCCCTCATTGTCTTTCGTGTCATGAGAAGCCCGGAGCTGCCCCCGGGACTGGAGGTGCCCCAGCAGGGCCAGCACAGGGAGGGGCCCTGGTCCTGTGTCACACCAGTGCTGGCACCAACACGGTGTCTCTCTATTCCAGAGGAAGCCCCATCCATGGAAGATGAAATGCCGTGTGAAGGGGCTTCTCCCAAGGACGTCAAGGTGAAGGAAGAGGAGCCTGAGCTGCTGGCAGAGGAATCCACATCCTGTCCGGGCTCAGAGATCCAGAAGTGTCCCAAAAACGAGCTGGTGAAAGCCAAGAGCAAGAAGAAGCCGAACCGGTGCGAGGCCAGCAACCTGCTGATGGGCAACTGCCGGCGCGGATACGTGCGGGAATGGTCCCATCCCTGCACGGAGTGTGGGAAGCGCTTCCGCCTCAAGATCAACCTCATCATCCACCAGCGCAGCCACGCCAAGGAGGGGCCCTACGAGTGCCCCGTGTGCGAGATCGGCTTCAGCAACAAACGGCACCTGGACCTGCACCGCGGCATCCACGTCAAGGACAGGGCCTTCGGGGCCAAGGTCTGGGGCAACGTGCACCCCGAGCTGCGCATCCGCCCGCGCGGGGACCTGTGCCGCGGCCACCACGGGCTGGGCGCCGCCTGGCTGGGCCAGCCCAAGGAGGAGCCCGACAGAGAGGGCCTGTCCGGCTCCGGGGTGGCGCGGCCGCCCGATTCCAGGCTGAAGTGCCCCTACTGCAAGAAGTTCCTGTCCTGCTCCGTGTCGCTGCAGCGGCACCTCCAGACGCACACGCGGGACCGGCCCTACTGCTGCAGCTCCTGCAACAAGTGCTTCACGCGCAGCAATCACCTGCTGCGCCACAAGAAGATCCACGAGCGGGCTCTGGCCGCGCTCCAGCGGGAAGCCGGCGCCCAGTCCCCTGCCGCTATCCCTGCATCCCTGCAGCACGGGGCTCCCGGGGCCGAGGGGAGCCCTTCCCAAAGGAACGGGAGCCCTGAGGCTGCAAAAGGGAGCCTGCCCAACGTGCTGCTGCTGGGAGCGACGCCGCTGGGGCTCCTGGACAAAGGCTCCCCGCTCCCCGACTGCATCAGGAAAGCCGTGCAGCCCGTGGTCCAGCTGGGATCCAGGGCAGTGGCGTCAGGGATGACGGAGAAATGACCCCAGGACAGATGTGAGCCGTGCGTGTCCCTGGAGAGAAGCTGCGAGTTTGTTGGGTTTGTGCCTGGTGGGACACCGGGATTGGGAATCCGCTGCGTTTTAGGAGCTTCCTGGGTTGTAGGAAAACTGGGAAGCTTGGAGACCACAACAAAGAGCAAATTGCCAAAGCCTCCAGCGATCCATAACGCTTCACCATTCCACTGACTTGTTCCTGTTGGCTGATGCTTGGGAATTTTCCCCAAGATGACATTCCTGGGAGATGACCAGTTGAATCCTGGTCAAACAGGAGCAGAACTTTCGCATTCCTTCGTGTTGGAGCTGACCCCTTGCATTCGGGAACACAACTGAAGAGGGCAGGGAGAAGGGAGTGGAGCTAGCGGCATTCCCAAGCAGCCATTTGCTCCATGGACCAAGCCTCCTGACTGACACACCAGATGGAGGGTGACACCTCTGAGATCCCACCGCATCCTGGCCGCCCCTGCCACCCCCCACCCTGGGGAGGAGATCAGTGAACACCCCCTCCAGCAGGGTGGCAACGCTGGAGCTTTGCACTGGAAGATCCATAGACAAACTAAACTCCAATATTCTGTGCTGGCATGTTCCAGGAATCCCGGCAGGTCCATCAGGGAGATCACAGGCACCCTCGGGGCCATGCTGCCTGGGTGCAGAGGGATTTTAGGAATACGTGATGGGTCAGCCAGCCCCGTGCTGCAGCAGCACCCCTGATCCTCATGGATCCACCTGCACAGAACAGCCTGGAGGAAACTGGCTCTGGAGGAAACTCCTGCTCTCCCAGCCGCAGCTCGTCCCCTTTTGCCCAAAATCCCATCATAATGAATCCTATGGGAATACAGTTCTGCAGCTACCTCAGTCAGGGAAAGGGGGACCTCGCCAGTGGAAGGCAGGCCTGACGCTGCTCCAGTGTCCCCCAGAGCCACTGGAGCAGTGTCGGTGGCCAGAGCCCCACGTGCATCCCACGTGCTGGGTGTGCACAGGGAGCACATCCCCACACAGACCCAGTGGAGCAGCTGTTGGGGCTCTTGCATTTAGTTTTCCAGGGTTTTTTGTTTTCTTTTGAGTTGTTTGATGTAATTATTTGATATCCTGAGGACTCTGTCCCTCTCTGAGCAGTGAGCACTGGCAGGCTTTTCCCATCTTTCATTCCAAGTCACTCCCATGGTGTGATGGTGCTGCTGTGGGAACCTTTGGGAGCTGAGGGAACACATCCAGGTGTGATCCTCAGCCACCTCCTGCTCCATGGCACAGACAGCAGCATCCACAGAATACATGCCATCCCCCTGCTCCTCTGGGCTGGTGTCTCACAATCCCTGCCCCTGGGATTGTGGTGTGGAGCATTCCCAGACCGCAGCAGGGGTGCCCGTGGCAGACACGGGGGCAGTTGATGCCATGTGGACGTGTGACCATGGATCTGACAGCAAGCCAGTGGCTGCTTACCCCTGTCATCCCTGCCCAGGCAAAGATCCCAGTGCTCCCCAGTTGATCCCAGGGGCACGGCTGAGCTGGTGTGCCCATGCTGCCAGGGGGTGAATCCCCCAGGCCAGCAAAAGGGCCAGCAGCCAACCTAGCATTTCTAAATCTGCTGTGACCGGGAGCAGCGTTTCCTATGACATTCCCGATCCCTTTCTCAGGCTGTGGAATCAATAAAGTACTTGTCTCTATGGCTGGCTGCTTCAGGGGCTGCGCTGGTGCCTGTGGCCACGAACTGGGATCAGCCAGGATGGCTCTCAGCAGGAGGGATTTGGGAGTCACTGCCAGCAGCTCCAGAGCTGCTGGGAGAGTTGTGGAATCCCAGCCAGGAAGGACAAGCAGCCGAGGTGAGCAGGGAAGGGCAGGGGATGGAGCGGTCCTGGCCACCATGGGTGGGGTGTGTCCCTCAGCACTTCCAGGGAGTCCCGCGGTGCCCAGACCCTACAGAGAATCCTGTGGGGGGATTCCTGTGGGACTGCTCCACATTCCCAGCACGAAGCTCTGCATCCCTCCCCTGAGGAATCCCTGCTGAGCCAGGGATGTCACCCCCCCAGCATGCCCCGGAGCACAACAGGAGACCAGGTCAGCTCAGTCTTTTATCTGATTCTCTTCTGGTTTGTCCTGCCACCCAGCCCCCACAGCCGTCTCAGGGCTATCAGCTGCCCCCCGGTCACTGAGCACTCCCAGTCCCCTCCCTGCACAGTGCTGGTGTTCAAACAACCCGAGTTCCACCACGGCACCTGACACAGCCGCTCCTCTGCTGAATCCACGGGGCAGCGGCACCGCAGGCTGGGCTCCAGCCGCCGCCCCTCCTCTGCTGCCTCGCGGCCAGTCCCATCCCATTCTGGGCCCAGAGCGGGCTCCCTCCTCCTCCTGCTCCTCCTCCTGAGAGCCACGTGGGTCCCACAAGTCCCACAGCCCGGTGGGCAAACTCCCGGTGCTGCCACGAGTCCCAGTGCCCGGTGTGTCACTGTCCCTTCCCTTCTCCAGCCCTCTGGCTACCGATTATCCTGGCTCAGAGCCTCGCAGGGCTCCAGCTCCGGCTCGTGTCCCGGCAAGCTGCCGGCCGGAGAGGCGGCCACGGCGTGCACCTTCTGGTGGTGGTTCAGCGACTGCCGGTGCCGGAAGCTCTTGGTGCAGCCGTGGCACTGGAAGGGCCGCTGCTGGGTGTGCCGGCGCTGGTGCTCCTCCAGCGACGCTTTCTGGGGGAAGCTCTCGGCGCACTCGATGCAGCGGTAGAGCCGCTCCCCGGTGGCGCCGGCCCGCGCCGGCCGGCCCGGCCAGGCGCTGCGGAGCTGCGGCCCGTGGATGCGCTGGTGCTTCTGCAGGTGGTGCTTCTGCACGAAGCCCTTGCCGCAGGCGGGGCAGCGGTACGGCCGCTCCCCGGTGTGGATCCGGTAGTGTTTGTTGAGGTTGGACTTCTCGTTGAAGCTCTTGCCGCAGGCCGGGCACTGGAAGGGCCGCTCGCCCGTGTGCAGGCGCTGGTGCCGCAGCAGCGCGGCGTGGTGGGCCAGGCTCTTCCCGCAGGACGTGCAGATGAAGGAGCCGTTGCTCTTCCTCGCCCGGCTCTGCTGCCGCGCCAGGAGGTTCCGTGTCAGCCGGACGCTCTTCCAGCCCGGCGGCAGCACCCGGGGATCGTCCTGGGGACTCTGCTGCTCCCAGCCGGGCTGTGGCGAGGCCACCTCGGCCGCGGGGTCTTCTCCCAGCGGCATTCCCTGGGCAAGGGCGAACGGCTGCTCCGTGCCCGCGCCCAGCGCCTGCTCGGCGGGGAAGGGCAGCCCCGGGGCAGGGTGAGCCTCCGCCGGCACCACCACCGGCTTGAATTCCCCCAGGCAGAATTCCCCCAAGCCCGCTCCCGCCGACTTCGGCCCGGCCATGCCGTGGCTCTCCCAGGAAACCGGCTGCTCCTGGCTGAGGGGAACCTCCTCGTCCAGCCGGACCGCGGGCACCATCGGCAGCGCCAGGAGCTCAGCCCCGTCCTCCTGCGGCTGCTGCTCTTCCATCTTGATCACGATCATCTCGCCTGTGGAGAGAGCACAGTTCATTCCCGGGAAGGGAAGCCCTCTCCTGCCTGCAGCTCCAGAGAGGGAGCGGGAGCAGAGCTGAGAGGAACTGGCAAAGAACAAAAGGGAGCAGGAAGGGATTCCGAGGAGGAGATGAGGTGAAGGGGGGCTGTCCGGGCAGCTTGTTGGACCTCAGGGACATCATGGAATCACAGAATTAGTGAAGTTTGCAAAGCCCTCCAAGATCATCAAATCCAATCGTTAACCCAGCACTGCCAAGGCCACAGCTGACCCGTGTCCCCAAGTGCCACATCCACACAACACAGCTTTTAAATCCTTCCAGGAATGGAGACTTCACCACTGCCCTGGGCATGGTGGACTTGATGGACACTATAGACTGACAACACAATCCTCACAAAAAAAACAAAACCAGAGGGAATGTGAAGGCAAAGCTGAGGTGCAGAGTCCTCCATCCTGGAAAGAACCCCTTCAGGAATGGCAGAGTTTAAGTGGTGAATCCAGAGAAAAGGATCAAAGTAAAGCCTCCCTGAAGCAGGAGGGAGCATCCACCCACAGGTACCCAACTCCAGAGCCACCCTCTCTGAGCCTTGCCCCAGGTTTTCCCATTTTCCATCCTTCAGAACTCTACCCAGTCCCAGGACAGGTTGTCAGTGCCCATCCTCAGCCCCCCTCGCTGTCACTCACTGTCACCAAGCTGTGCTGGCACTGCTCCCCTCTCTGGCAGCCCAGGGCTCCCTGGATCCTCCCTGTCCTTGGCTGGTGGCAGCAGTGCAGGTTTGGAACCAGCATCCTCAGACCCTGGAAAGGACAGAGCAATGGGATGAACAGTTGACAGTGGGGACCAGCCAAAGCGGGGTCCTGGAATTCTGATCACATGGGCCACTGGCAGCCGAACCAGGCACGTGATTTTTCCTTATCCCAGCAACTGTCTGACGGACACTCAAGCTCTAAAATTTCAGCCCAAAATGAATGAGTACTAAAATGCAGGACTCTCTGCAGCAAATCCCTGCAGGGTGATCCATGTAGAGCCCGTACCCCAGGAAAGGACAGTGCAGGAACACCTGCTGCAGGACATGTCACCTGGAATCCCCCCATGTTCCACGTGGGGAGGGTTCGGAAGCTGCACCAGCCCAGGGATGAGGATGCTTCTGACATGATCTGAGTGTTCCTCACCCAGAGGGACCATGGCCTCGTAATTCCCCTTCCTGGCGATCCCACGGAGCTCCCGGCTGTCCACGCTCCCCAACTCCTGCTCTGGCAGGGCAGCCGCCTCACCCTCGCCCGCTGCCGGCACCTGGAAGTACAGGAGGCTCCACCTGGGGGTCCCCACTCCCCAAGCCCCTGGACAGAGCCATGTCACAGGAGACACTCCCAGACATCCCAGCGAGGCTCAGCTGTTCCTCCCCAGACCAGGAGCAGATTTCCAGGATCCATCCCAGCAGCCAGGTGAGCGCTGACCCCTCAGGTGGGAGTGGGACAGGTGGCACCATGCCACATCACCCCAGTAGGGCCCAACATGGCTGAAACACTTGGGCTTGGTGTTCTGCTCTCCCTCTTGCCTGGGGACAGGGACAAGTACGAGAGGAGCCGTGTCCATCTGGCTCTGTGCAGCTCCTGGGAGCCAACAGCACATCCCATGGCCCCACGGTCACCTGGGCCACTTGCCTATTGCTTTGGGCACATCTCTGTCACCTGCGGCCTGTCCCTGTCACCCTGGGCACATCCCTGTGAGATGGGACACATCCCTGTCCATCTTTGGCACATTCTCTTTAGGTGGGACTTGTCCCCACGTATCACTGCTGGCATGCCCCTGTTATCTGCGGCTTGTCCCAAGTACCCACACCCCATTCCTGTCACGGAGGGCACATCCCTGTTCCCTGCGACTCATCCTCATTACCATGGGCCCATCCCCATCACCACGGGCTCACCCCATCCCCGTTACCCAGAGCTTGTCCCTGTCACCGCTGGCACGTCTCCGTCCCCATTCCTCAGAGCATGTCCCTGCCACCGTGGGCTCAGCCCGATCCCCATTCCCCACCGCCTGCCCCTGTCCTCATTCCCGGGGGCTGGTTCCCGTTCCCCGGCTCGCATCCCCATCCCCCGGCCCCATCCCGTCACCGTGCGGGCCCGTCGCGGTTCCCTGGGCCCCGATCTCGTCGCGGTTACCTGTGTCCGCTGCCTGCCGGTGCCGGTGCCGGTGCCGGTGCGGTTGCCCCCGCAGCGGCAGCGGCGGAGCTGGCGCTGGATGCGGCGGAGGCGGCGGGAGTTGTCCCTGAGGAGCGCGGCCAGCCGGGCCCCGCCGGCCCGCACCGTGCGCTCC
>VXBU01019606.1:1287-14265 GCA_013400315.1 Bombycilla garrulus | reverse complement strand
GTGGACCCCGATCCCTCTCAGCTCTGAGGGAATTGGCCCTCATGGATCGGAGAGGACCCTGTTCCCTCATGGCTGTGGGTGGACTCCAATCCCTCACAGATCTGAGGGAGGATCCTGTTCCCTCATGGCTCTGGGTGGACCCCGATCCCTCTCAGCTCTGAGCGGGACCCTGTTCCCTCATGGAGCACTGTGGGTCGAGGTGCAGGTGCACGTGGCCAGGATGCAGTAAGGGTGGCTGGGGTCATGGTGGGCAGTGAAGGAGCCCCGTGGTGCCCCCGGCCGCCCCTCACCCGCCATTCCCCACAGGGCCGGACGCCGCTGGACACAACGCCCAGGCCCCGGCGGAGGGCGGGAACCGGCCAAGCGTCCGGAGCTGCGAGGACCGGGATGTGAGAGGGAATCCTGCGGATACCGGCACCGGTGAGTGGTGTCAGGGCTGATGGGTGGGACAGGGACCTGGGACACCGAGCACCTGCCAGGTTTTGGGGACATCTGGGGTGTGGGTGGTGTTTTGACCTGGAGAAAAGGAGCCTCAGGGGGGACCCTCTGGCTCTGCACAGCTCCCTGACAGCAGGGGACGGCTGGGAGAGGTCGAGCTCTGCTCCCAGGGACAGGAGGAGAGGGAACAGCCTCAGGCTATGCCAGGGAAGGTTTAGTTGGATATTTGGAAACTTCCTTCCCCAAAATGTCTGTCCAGCCTTGGCCCAACTGTGCAGGGCAGTGGTAGAATCCCCATTGCTGGAGGGATTTAAAAGCCCTGTGGATGTGGCACCTGGAGAAATGATCAGTGGTGGCCTTGGCAGTGCTGGGGGAATGGTTCTACTCGATGACCTTAAAGAGCTTTCCCAACCTCAACAATTCCATAATTCTATGCATTCTCAGCATCTCTCTAAGGCACTTGCTGTGCTGAGTTTGGCTGTTGTCAGGCATTCCATCCTCACCAGCCATTCCAGGATGCATCACACTCTTCTTTTCCCTCTCCTGGGAAATCCTCCAGTTCCCTTGGCCAGGTCTGCACTGTAAATGTGGCCTGCACTGGCCCATCTGCTTTTCTTTATTTATTCCACAGACTTCAGTTTTCTTTTTTCTATAAGTTTACTGACTTATTCTCTAAGAACTCTCTTCTCATGAGTGTTTCTCTGATGAGTGAGAAGTGGTGTGTGACTGAGAGGGATTGAAAAGGAAGCAACAGAACTCCATCAGCAACAAGAGAAAAACAAAACTCAAGAATTCAAGTGGCTCTGGCCTCTCCTGGGGCCATGGAGGACGTGTTTTCACTTGCATGAAAATTTTGTGCATTTCTCAGGCTCAAACATCTGCTGAGGGTTTTGTAACCAACATTTCAGGTGTGTTCAAGAGGCCTTGGTCAGCAAGAACTAGAACTCTGGAGTGAGGTTTTCTCTGGAATGTGAGCTAGAAAGAGCAGATCTGGCTGGGCTGGGCTGACAATTGGAATTAATTTTGTATGGTGTTAAAATAACACTGGTTCCTGTTAACAGAAGACAGCATAATCCAGATTAAGCAAGAGGAAGAGCTGTGCACTGCAGATGGGGAGGAGGAGGCTGCAGAAGCTCCTGGAGAGCCCTGCCCTGGTGAGTAACTGCATACCTCAGAGGGAAAACAAAACAGAGGAATGAAGTTCCAGGTTGTGTGTGGGCTTTTTCCCCACCTCTGCTCATGTATTCCAAACCTTTAAGAAGTTTTGGGCAGACTTGCCAGCAGACCTGACAGGTGAGGGCTGGTGTTGCCCCTTCCCCTTCTCATGGACATTTTGGAGTTTGTGGCTGCATGGCAGGTTTTTATCTGAGTGTGGATTCGGAGATGTTTCATCCTCCCCTAAATTCCTTCAGGTTGCCTTTTCCCTCCTCCCTTCCCTTTTGGGGTTTTCCTGGGTAAAGAGGAGCACACAGACTCCTCCAAAAGGCTGCAGAGCCCAGGGCCCTGTTCTTTGCTCTCTCACTTGGAACCCTTTTGTTTTACAAATGAGCTGCTCTGCTTTGCAGATTTTCCTCTCTCTTTACAAAGGTACCAGTGCTGCCACTGGAACTGTACTCGGCTTCCTGTGTTTGTAGCCAGCTGCGGTTTTCAGACCTTTCCAACAAGTTTCCTTAGGAAACTGGGCTTAGGGGAGCTTGGTTTGGCCTAACAACCTCCACACAAAGCCCAGACCAGAGCAAACTTTCAGCCTTGTGAAATCCTGAATTTAGGCAGGTATGATACACTTCTCCCGGACTTCTTTCCTTAGCAGAGCAAGGATTTTATGAGCCTGAGGCATCCAGTCAGACCAGGAAAGGCATCGAGGTGGATGCCAGGGAGCTGCCAGGCACAGAGGGTGAGGACTTCCCGAGAGATCCTGACACAGGTGAGGATCTGCCAAAAGCTCCACTGCAGGATTTATCCCTTAATGGCTCTTCCTGTTGTGCCTTCCCTGATGCTTTGTTACCATTGTGGACTCCCAAATTATCCAGGCTTCATGTCTTTCATCAGCCTTTCTCAGTTGTGTAAATTCTCCCCAATTAACAGGATTTCAGACTTATGCAATGAATGTTTCATTGTGGATTAAACAAGAGGAAGAGCCACCCTCCTCTGAACAACAGGACTTGGAGAAAGAGGAAATCTCTGCAGAGCCAGTTACAGGTCAGTAATGGATTTCAGCTGGGATTTTGGGGACAATAAAACCAGTTTAGAGTATTTTCTAATACCACATGAAATGTCACAACCCTGGCTGAGGGCTGGGCCCACAGAGTGCTGGGCAAGAGAGCGACGTCAGCTGGTGGCCAGTCACCAGTGGTGTCCCCAGGGCTCAGTACTGAGGCGGTTCTGTTGGTGTCTTTATCAGCAGTGTGGACGAGGGGATGGAGGCACCATCTGTACTTTTCATGGCCAGGATTCCCTGCCCCAAAGACAGTGGGGTTTCTCACTTCCCATGCAGTCAGTTCTTCCAGGCCTTTCTGGGATTTTTGGTGGTCTTGATCCCCTCACTGTAATCCATTCCCACTTCTTGACCTCATTCCTGCCTCTGCTCTGTGTTGTGCTTGTCTCCAGGAGCTACAGCAAGGATGTTTGTCCCAGAAATTGCTGCCCTGTCTCCACATCCCCCCTGCCTTCTCCAGCTAAATCTTGTTCTTTCTCATGGCTCCATGGCCATCCAGTTATCAGTGTTTGGGACACACATTCCTTTATTTTCTGGGAATTGAGAGCTCAGTGGGTCTCATTTTGGACCACAGTTTATAGGGTCACAAAAGAATGGGCTTTAATCACAGTGATTTTCCATCGTGGCTGCATTGTGAGTCAGTGACTTTCTTTGAAAGTTCCATAACAGAAATGACTCCACTTGGGTTGTTATTCAGGCAAGAAAAATAGGTTTCCCAGACTGGTCATTGATAAACAGGTGCTCATTAGACAGCAGGAGATCCTGAGGGCAGGGAGTGCTCTGATAGGCTCAGGAGGGGAGGTTTAGGTTGGATATCAGGAAAAGGTTTTTCCCCCAGGGGTGGTTGGGCACCAAACAGGCTCCCCAGGGAATGGGCAAGGCCCTAAGGCTGCCAGAGCTCAGGGAGCATTTGGACAATGCTCTCAGCCCGGGGTTGGACTCCATCCTTGTGGGTTTCTCCCAGCTCAGGAGATCCCACAGTTCTGTGACTTGCTGAGCTGGCTCCAGGGCCCTGCTTGGACTCTGCTCTCAGGGGAGTGTCTGCAGAGCAGCTGGGAACACTGAGCTGGGACAGTGTTTGCTCTGTTATCTGAGTGGGAGGCCGAATCTGAGACTGCAGCAGTGATACTTTAGGTAGATTTTAAAAAATACATTTGAAGAAAAGTCCGTCTATTTTCCTGGAAATATTGTTGCAGTGGATGCTGGTACTTTGTTTCCTCCTCAGTATCAAAGATGTGGCTTTGGGCTGGGAGGGACATTCCGAAGTGGACTCCTGAATTAAAAATCTCTGAAATCTCTGTTTCAGATGAAAATTTGAAGAGGGACCATCCAGCTGATTGCTTAGAGAGCAAGACCTGTGACCTAGAGGTACCAGGAAGGCTGGGAGAGGAGTTTCCCAAAGATCCCAACCATGAAGTGACATGGGACAGCCAGTGGAATTCAGAAATTATGGAAACAACCACCACCGGGAATGGGAACAGCCTTGGAGGTGATGCTCAGTACGATTTCTTTTGTGCTCAGGAAAAGAGCCTGGAGAAGAGGCCCTGTGTGTACAAGTGTGAGAGAAACTGCCCACAGCGAGGCCAGGCTCAGGTGCCACAGGGAGAAGGGGAGATGTTTCCAGGCCCCATGTGTGAGAGGATGTTCCCTCTGCTGCCCCCACACCCGGCAGAGACGGGAATGGGCCCGGGAGAGACGGGAATGGGCCCCGGAGCTGCTCCCCCTCGCCAGGGGCCAGGGCCCCGCTCCGAGTGTGGGGAGATGGGCACAGGCAGGCCCTGTGAGCAGGACAGCCTGGGCACAGAGGAACCTCCTGAAAACGAGGAGAGCTTCCCCACGGACACATCGGGATCCAGCCCCTGCTGGGAGCCGCCCCCGGCCCGGGGCAGCCCCGCCCAGCAGCAGAGCCAGGGCCGGGGCAAATCCTACATTTGCAGCGACTGTGGGAAAAACTTTGTGTGCCATTCGTGGCTCGTTAGGCACCAGACAAGTCACACAGGAGAGAGACCCTACAAGTGCTCCAAGTGTGACAAAACCTACAGGAGGAAGGATTACCTCCTGAACCACCAGCGCCGGCACACGGGAGAGAGGCTCTTCCAGTGTCCTCTCTGCAGCAAAAGATTTGTGCTCAAGAGGAGCCTGCTGAAGCATCAGGAAGGTCACGTGCAGGACACCCACGTGCCGCTGGTCAGCTGGCCCTGCAGGAGCATCACGGGCTCTGTGATGCATTCCGTATAGGACATCCCCCACAGCCCCCTCGGTGTCCCCTCGCTGGGCCAGGGCAGCTCCCCCAGCTCTGTGCCAGGCCCTGATGGCAGGAGGAGGCTGTGCTACAGCCATCCCAGGAAAAGGCAGGTGGCTGGGGGCGGTTTTCCATGTTAGACAGCCAGTCTAACAGTGCCTGTGGATTTGGGGAGGTGGAGTTTGGAGGTGCTGCTGGCTGTGAGTCCGTGTGGGAGAGAAACCGCGTTGACATGGAACAATTAGTGATGTGTCTTACAAAGAGGAGTTGTCTAAATAGAGAGAGAAATCATCCAAAATGTTATCCCAGGAGTCTGGAGTCCTTGGACTGGGCTGGAAACAAGTGAGTTAAAGGTATTAATTGTCCTCTAAACGAGTGAAACAGTGTCAGGAAGCACCCACGCGGGTGAGATGTTTTGGGAAGGGAAGTGTTGGTGGCTGTAGGAGGAAGCCTCTTTCTCCTGTGGCAAACAGAAAGAAGGCTGCAGAGCCTGGGAGGCAGTTTATTCCCGCTGTTAAATCCGGGGCTCCTCCCTGCTGAACCCCAAGGGAGAATTCCTGATGGGTGAGATCCTTCCTGGGAGTTGTAAAATGGCCGGGGAGCCTGGAATACAGTTTTAATTCTGCATAGCCTTAAAGTTGTGTTGCATTTTTCCCCGCATTGTTCATGGTCTTCTGTGCTTGTTCAATTTTCCAAATCCTGTGAAAGCGGAACATGGAGATGCTGCAGAAACCTGGGAAGCACAGAGTTAACGAGCTGCTGTGTCCCAAACACTGAGAACAGGATCTGCTGGAGGGGAGGCCACGTGGAGGTAGGGCAGCTCCAGCCTCCTCCCTCGGGTCCCTGTGTCCCACTCTCAGGAGGAAAGAAGCTCCCAAGGTTTGTAGATGTCTGTGCTCAAAAAGGAATGACGGGTGTCGCAAAAAAAGCTCACAAAGTTTTAATATCAAATTCCACTCTTGGCGTGGGAATTGGTATTTTTGCCTTTATATTCTGGTAGGAAGAGAAATGAAGTAGGTAAAAGAAAAGAGGGAAGGGAGAGGGAGATAAGAGAGATGAAGGGGAGGACATCACTAGTCCGAGCAGACACAGTGTCGAGGATCCCAGAGGTGCCCCTGTGAGCCCTACATGACCCTTTTACAGCCAAGTTTTCCACACCCTGGGGCTACTTTTTTTTCACTTCTGATGCAAATGAGTCAGCAGACACAGTCCATCCCTCTGGATCCTCTTAGAAATGGGTCAGGGGGTCTCTGCTGCTTTTGTTTCCTCCCAGATTGATCAACCTTTGTTGTACACTCCATGCTCTGTGCCGTGCTTGTCTCCAGGAGCCAGAACAAGGGTGTTTGTCCCAAAAAAGAGCTGTCCCAGCTCCGTGTGCTCCCCTTTTCCAGCCACATTGTGTCCTTCCCTGTGGAGCGTCTCACACGTGAGTCCTTGGCTGGCCTTCTGCAGAATCCAGAGTGATAAACCTGGGCCTGAAAAATGACCAGCTTGGGACTCTACTTGCTTCAGCAGAATGCAGGGAAAGAGAACTGTTAGAGAATTCAGATAGGAAAAAGCATGATAGAGACAAACAAGACCCCGAAGAGGAAATAAAAGAGAGGAAAAGAGCTGAATTATTGCTGTCAGTGAAAACTGAGCAGCTGCAGAAAGGAAAAGGAGGAAGACAAGCCCAACACTGGAAAAATCAGAGGATTTGAAAACATTGGAGAGTCCCCCTCTGCAGCCACACCCTATTCCAGTTTGTCCCTTGTTATCCAGGTTTGGGATGCAGCAGCACTTTAACTACACCCCAGGGCACTGCCCACACGGTGTTGGGGCCCACAGCTTTTATTGGGGGCCACCTCAGCTGCAGCTCCAGAGCAGGAATTTGCCATTGTGGTACTTGAATTTTAAATCAAGGAGTGCAGGTGCTGCGTGGAGTCAGTGCACTCCGGAGTTCTTTTGAGGTTAAGGTTGGCAGATTCCTGCTTCTCACCCAGGATCCATAAATTAACCTGGGCAGTTTGGCACAGGGGCATTTGCTCCAGGGATTTTAACTCTTTGCCCTCCTGGTCCTACACCAGCATCCTGCTGTGTTAATACTGGATATTGTGCTCCCGTGTCTATTAAAACTTTTTATTAATTGTTGGCAAGAACCAGCTGGAATGTGAATGTCCAGGCCATTGTTCTGGCTGCATGGATAAGATTCCAGTTGCTGGATGTGTGGCTGTTGAGGAAATTTCCCTGTCTGCCCACCCAGGAGCCACTGTGGAGTCACAGCTGAGCCTCACCTCAGCTGGGACCGGCTCCTGTGAGCCGACGGCTCCCTGTTTGATCCCGCACCACACTCAGGTTTCCTCACAAACCCCATCCCAGATTTCCCATAGCAGAACCCCGGGCAGCTGGATCCTTACAATAATTTAATCTTGGTACAAGACGGGGTAACAGCTCAAGGCGGTGCCTCCAGGACAGACCACAAACAAAGGAATTCCACCCCCTTGCCGGGCTTTTCCCCCACACAGTCTGAACATTAGTGTGATGATCGGCCCCTGCTGTGTCCCTGAGTGTCTCTCCCCGCGCCCTTTGTTATGGAAAGGTCGGGCATTTCCCGGCCGCCGGCTTCGGGCATGGTTTCCCTCCACAGTGCCCGGGATGCTCTTGCAAATCAGCCTGGGTCCCGTCGAAAGGGATCGTTTTGCAGCCATTTTCCGCCGCTCCTGGCGATTCAGGGCTGTTGGAGGAGATAAGGAATGACCTTTCCCCGGTTCTCGAGATCAGCCCGAGTTCCCATCCCGTTCTTCAGGCGACACAAGCGGGTTTCTACTCTGTGCACTTGTGGCAGTCAGGGCTCCAGAGTTTAGGCTGTATCCTAAATCCTGATGAGGAGCGGGGTAAAACACCATGTGGTTGGGAAAGGGGCACGGCTGATAGGCCAGCGCTGCTCCAGCTCCTCCTGGGGACGCGGGTACACAACAAACACAGGACGAGGCCAGAGGGACGCGAGCAGGGAGCTCTGCAGAGGAGGACTGAGATCACCACGACCCCTCCAAGCGCTCCCACCCAGTTCCAGAAAGGTCCAGCAGCAGAATTGCACACATTCCGTCGTGTGCATGCGAAGGGGGAAACCTGATGCCGGGGTGGGGAAAACAGCCCTAAGAAGGTGCCTCGACAGCGTCCTCGGGACCCCGCGCACGCGGGACACCCGGATGGGCGCTGGAGCCAGGAGCTGGTGATGTTCCCTGACCTCTCCCCTCTCTCCTCTTCCCTCTCTCCTCCTTCCTTTTGAATCTGCTGATAGAAGATAAGGGGCTAACTCATCCCGGTTTCCGTGCCAAGGGTAGAATTTACTAATCAAACTTAGCAGCTCTTTCGGGACCCTCCGGCGTTTGTCGTTCCTTTTGGACGCCGGGCATCTCCAAGCCTGAGGAACTTCCCTCCCCTTGTGCTCGTGTTCAGGGCTTCTCATGGAATTGAGTCGGACATGTCGTGGCCTTGTAAGGACACGATTTATTCCTTTTACTAATAAGAGGCTGGATTTGTCACCTGTCACTTTTTCGTGGGAAAAAAATACAGAAACAGAGATGTCTGAGTCCGGGAAGAGCATGCTTGGGGTCAGAGCTCCTTTTCGTTAAAGGACCTTTTTAGCCTGTGTGTTTCTTAAGTTTTGCTCGCGTGTTTGATTCGTTGGCTGGAAATTTCAGGGGTTTTAATTAAAATTGTCAAATGTCACGGGTCGTTCGGGGAAGGGAGGGAGCGAGGCTGAAGGCAGAGGAGGAACTCAGCGGCTGCCACCCCCCACATTCCAGGTTTCAAGGTATTTTTGCATTGGCAAGAAACGGGTGGGTAGGCAGGGGCCGGTCCCGGGATCCCTCTGCGCTCCTGGCGGGGGACAGTCCCTCCGCTCCCCCGGCCCGGGACCGCGCTCCGAGACGGCGAATCCCGCATCTCACCGGTGCTCAGGGAAGGAGTCCCGGGGCTCCGGTCCCGACACGCCGCCGGTTCTCGGGGAGCAGTCCCGGTGCTCGGCGCGGAGTCCCGGGGCTCCGCCCACCCTCGCTGGCGTTGCCAGGACAACGAGTGGACGCTTCCCTAATCTCCGCCTCTCTTCCTGTCTCGTCCAATCAGCGCCCTGCTTTCCCTCCGCTGGCCAATGGGGATGAGCGCCCCCGCCGCCCTCTGCTCGCCGCGGGGCGGGCGGACCCGGCCGACCAATGGCGTGGGGCGATGGGTAGGGCTGAGTTCCGGTTGGCTGCTGCTGCTCAGCACAGCCTATGATTGGCTGCTGCGGCTGGGCGCTGCTGAGGGGGGAAGATGGCGGTGTTGTGTGGTGGGCATTGGAGGAGCCGGCGGTTCCGGGGCGCGGAGCCGTGTCCGGCCTCGTCCTGCGGCGCCTTCCCAAGGGCCCCGGCACCGCGAGGGCAGCGCCGGGACCCGCTTCCCCCACAGACACCCCCAGGGAACATCCACAGCTTCTCTGGGCACCCTGTGCTAGGGCCTCCCCACCCTCCCAGCCAGGAATTCCTTCCCAAAATCCTATCTCTCTGTCAGTTTAAAGCCGTTCCCTGTGTCCTGTCCCTCCATCCCTTGTCCCCCAGTCCCTCTCCAGCTCTCCTGGAGCACCTTCAGGCCCTGGCAGGGACTCTAAGCTCTCCCTGGAGCCTTCTCTCCCGGTGAACATTCCCAGCTCTCCCAGCCCGGCTCCAGCCCTGGAGCAGCTCCGGGGCCTCCTCTGGATCTCTCCAAGGTGTCCCTATCCTCCCTGTTCTGGGGACCTGGGCACACCTGGGCCCCCAGGCGCTGAGGTGCTGCTGTGTCCCAAACTCCCAGAGCAAGCTCGCTCGTAGGAACAGGCTGTGCTTGGAGAAAGGAGGAACACGGAGATGGGGCAGCACCTCCTGGGGCCACTTCCCCTCTGCTCCATGGAGAAAAGGGTGGTGGGGAAAGGCAGAGTTGGGAAAAGGGGCACAGAGTGTCAGCCAAAGCCTGATCCAGGAGAGGAGGCTCAAGAGCCCCTTTCCAGAAAGCTCTGGGAGAAGGGACTGTGCATCGTCCCTCATTTACATGAAAAGGAGAAACCTAATTCCAGGGTTGGGAAAACTGATCTGTGGGAATGTGCCCTCAGGACTGGATCAGTGCTGGAGCCAGGACTGGTGATCTCCTTGCCTCTCCCATCTGATCTCCCTCTCTCTTTTCCCTCTTTTATTCTTTTATTTCTCTTATTACCAGAAGGTAAGGGCAAAAATACCAATTTCCATGCTGAGTGTTTAATTTAATAATCAGGCTCTGTGAGCTTTTTTTGGACCTTCTGATCCTTGTTCCATTTTAACCGTGGGAATCCTCAGACCTTTGGGTCTCCTCTTTGGAGCAGGATACAGCAGGATCCCTGGATGGTTTATTCCCTTTCTCAGTGTTCCTGTCCAAAGATCTCCTCACTATTGACACCCCTGAGACTCTGATATAGTGAGAGAGCCCTCGGCACAGCCCAGACTTTCAGTTTTGGGAATTATTTGTCTCTCAGCCCTGTGCTGTGTGCTGGATAACCTTTGGAGCTCGGGATCCCTCATGAACGCACAAATGACCGAAGCTCACGTCTGCGTGCACACCACAGGGGTTAATTAAATGTAAATCTGCATATTCAGGGGCCATTAAGCTGATTTTAAGGCTTTTTTCCCCTTTTCAGATGGTTTATTTGAAGCAGCTGGGACAGGCCTGGCTCCTCTCCGTGGGGAGCTCCTGTGGGAAGTTCAGTCCCGTGTTTCACTCGGCCACCTCAGCTCCTCCTCTTTGGGGTTTCTGGAGAAACTGAGACCAGTTTGGGACTGAGGTTGATTAGGAACTCCCTAAACTTTCTCCCCAGTGTGGTTTTTTGGGTTTTTTTCCCCCATTCCCGATGCGTGGCCATGGGTTATTGCGCGGCCCTGAACCGCCACAACGGCACCAGCGGGGCCGACAAGGACAGCTCGGTCAGATTTTATGGATTCCCCCTCCAAAACAAACCCCTCCCGAGGCAGTGGATCCAAAACGTGGGGACCCCCTCCAAGTACCAGCGCCTGTGCTCGGAGCATTTCGAGGGGAGCGCCTCCGAGACGGATCCTCTGAAAACCCGCGAGAGGCGGCGCCTGCTGGAGGAAGCTGTTCCCAACAAATTCATCCTGGGGGGAGATGGGACCTGGCTCGTGGGGACCCCCCAGGCTTCCAGCGATGTGAGGGGCAAAAAAACCTGAAAATGGATCCGGATCTCTGAGCCCTTAGGGTGATGGAGGGGCTGGATAACAGGAATAAATGAAATTAAAGGGAGATTTGCATGCAAAGCCTTGGAAAAATATCCCTTAGAGGGTTTAATTAATAATAATAATATTTTTATTCCCTAATAATAAGCTTTCACTAGCAGAGAGGAGCTTTTCCAGCCAGTCTGACAGATCAAGGCACTGCCTCAGGGTTTCTTTAAGACACAGAATTATTTTGTTTTTTATTGAAGGAAGAACCACATTCCCTGAGGGGACTGGGCATGGATGCTGACCACAGATATCTGTTTTTATGACTAATTTCTGACCCAGTTGTTGGAGCAGATCATTGTTCTGGCTGAGTCACACCGCTTTAAAGCCTTTTCTCTCATTCTGGATTAGCAGTAGAAAGTTCCTGTGTACAACCCTTCATTAAGATGCTGCTTACACATAGCACAGACATCGCTGGGAGCAGCTGGGAGGTGCTCGCGTGTTTCAGCTGTTGGGATAAGAGGGTTTGCAGGGATTCACAGCTCCCCTGACTGTGGAACATTTTGCTTTTTAGGTCCCTGGGATGTCTCCTCGGTTGTCTCGGATGTCCCTCGGATGTCTCCAAGATTGGCAGAAGGAATTTTACAAGCAATTGCTGAAGGAGAAATTCAGATCTTTGATCATGCTGGGAAAAGGTCAGTTTTCCCTCTCCAAAGGGACACAGGCTGGGTCTGGCCTGGCGCCTGTCACTCCTGAAATCCCTGGTTTTTTAGAGAATTCATCTTTAAGTGCTTGTGAATCTTAGTGAGAGACAAGAATCCCCACAATTTTCGTTTAAAAGGCTGAAAGACAGTTTAGGATCTCAGGGAATGCAGCTGCCAACAGAAACAAAGAACAAGGAGTGGAAAAGGTTTGGATACAGGAGCTGCAGTGACACACGGGTTCATTAATCCTGTGTCTTCATTAATTACAGTGAAGTTGTGTTTTCCTCATCCCCAGACCCTGATCGAGGTCTGGGTTTGGGATTCACTGAAGAGAATTTAACTATTTTGATGCAGAAATCGTGCAATAACTTGAATGATGCCCAGAAAATGAAGAAGTTTCATTAATTAACTTTAAATGCCCAACTGTATGTTTGCTTGAAGTCACTGATATTTTAAATCTGAACCTGTGGGCCCTCCCTGGCTCCCCAGCATTCAGGTAATTCCTTGGATTGATTCCTAGAAGAACCTGCTGAAATTGGGGGCATTGCACAAGGAGGAATTAGCTGGGAAAAAGACAGGACTGAACCATAAAATCCAGCACCAGGCTGGATTTGGGGTTAAGGTTCAAATCCAAGACCTCCCACTTTGCAACGTTTAATCTTCAACCTCCTGGGTGTAATTTCTGGAATATTTTATAAAAGCTGGAGCACAAATCCTGTTCACCTGCATCCCAGACACCCTTTTAGACACCGGGGCAGCTGCTGCTGCTCCCTCCTCACTGGTTCTTTTCCTGGGATAACAGAGATGCTCTTTAGAGAGCGGGTGATGCAGGGATTGGCTGGAAAACCATCAGGGGAAATATTAATAACCATCATTCCCATGTTCTTTCTCTTCCTTGTTCTGACTGTCCTGTCTGGGGATACGACAGTAGTCCCAAACTGAGTTGAGTTGAGCTGAGTTGAGTTCTGGTTCAGTTTGGTCGTTGATTAGGACCTGGATCATTCCTGTCGTTCTTACCATGCTCCATCCGACTCCTCCTTGGAGCAGGAGTTGCACGGAGCAGCACTGGCTGTACCAAAAGGGGCATTAAAAAAACCTGGTGCACCAAACAGCATGTTCTGGAGAGCATCCAGAATGGCACAGAGGAAACACTGGAAGTTTTCAGGGGTGAAAAATGAAGAG
>VXBU01019605.1:645128-655685 GCA_013400315.1 Bombycilla garrulus | reverse complement strand
GCTGCATGGCTGTTTTCCGGCCCTGCTGTGGGGCTGCCTCTGTTCTCAGCCCCGTCATTTCCGTGGTGCCAGCAGCTCACGGCCAGAGCAGGGCCCAGCTCAGCTCCACCCAAGGCCAAGTGCAGCCAGCCTGGCCAGCCAGCCATGGTGGGAACTCAGCAGCAGCAGAATCTCAGCTGAGCTGCACCAAAGGCCAACCTGGCCGTGCAGCAGAGTGGGGCCCAGCCCAGGCAGCATCCAGTTACCTCTTCAGAGGCCAGCATCCAGAGAGTTCTACCAGGGCTTGTTCATCTTTAAAAGTGATTTCACAGAGGCGTATTCAGCTCTCCTAAGTGGTTTAACAGCGTGTCAATATTCAAAACGACCCAGCTGATTGGTTCTGTCATGTCCAAAGGAAATCACTTCCATAGCTTGTGGATTTTTTTTCCTTTACTAAAAACCGAACTATGTTAAACCATGACAAAGAGTTATTCCCATCTCTGTATTGTGGAAGCCTGTCTTTGGAAATCAATAGCCAAGGTATGTATTGGGAAGGACAGAGGGGTGTGTGGGGGTCACCAGATCACAAAGTCAGATCTGCACCGCTCCGCAGCTTTGTTCAAGACACATCCTGAAAGGGCAGCCAGGAGCCTGAGCAAAGCAGAGCGCACAGGGCTCTGGTTACACTCTCCTGCCCTGGCAGCCCTGGGTCTCTGCTGCAGCCAAACAAGTGCCAGCTCAGTTTTAAAGTTACTCTACATTATGCCAGGGGCACACAGACTCCTGGCCACCTTCAGCACAGGCTAAGAAGGTGCAAACATGGTTTGCTCTTCCGACCCCTCTAATTCCTTTCCTTAATATGCATGTAACATGGACAGAGAGCAGAAATGATTTTCAGCCACATCCACAAAAAGCATGCTAATTTCACAAGTATTCAAAATACTTAATGACCACAATCCTCACACAATTCACAGAAACCACAGTTCTTAGCTTTTTCATGGTGCCTCCTAGCTTTATACACAGCAATTAATAAGCATTGCTCTCTCTATGACACAGTTTTCTAACCTTAAACACACTAGTCTTGAAGAGACCTTGTGTAAGATGTTTAGCATGAGGAACAGTAGTATGCCAATACGTGAAAAGTAAGGACAAAACCAAATACAGCATGAGTGAAAGCGAAGCTGGAATTCACATTCAGGTAACAGAGGAGACCTTGGATGGTGGCACACAAGTTACTGCTGTTTTCTGTGTGTACTCAGCAGAAAAACTGCTGCACTCTGAACTTCATCAAACCAAGAGTTTCAGTATCAAAAGTATATTTTTTTTTTGAGAGATTGCGAAAATTACACTAAGCTGTCTCAATTTACTTTCACCCTTGCCACTCAGCTAAAAATCTGTTATAAGGGGAAAAAAAAAATCACAATGAAAGCTGATGGATTTGGATTTTTGGTGGGGGGATGGTCTTGAAGCAAACAGGTTTCTCACAGCTCCTACCGACAAGACTTGTGATTGTCAAACTTGTCTAACAATCTCAGTGTTCTACTTGAGCATAATTTCTTTTTCTGTACAAATCACTGATAATATTGAGTGCTTTAGAGAGATGCCATTTCTCACTTGTAGATAGCTGGCTGAATTTCACTGCAGCTTAGTAGTGGTGTCACTTTCCAAAGTCTGTTTAATACTCATCACCTTGTTTTCCTAGTTCCTGCAGGACAGATATTCATATCAAGCAGGGCTGCATGGGGATACTGGAGAGTTGCTTGTGTTGGTTACCCATCTCAAGAAATGCTGGTCAAAGCTCACACATTTTCTTCTTTCCACCATGAAGCATTTGGAGTGGCTCATCTACATGCTTTGTCTCTTCTGTCAGCCCACTGTGAATATTTAGAAAGCTACACATTCATAGTAAAATGCTTTTATTAAATCCAAACCTTACTATTATACATAAAACCCTCAATGTTAAAATAGGTTAATTTGAATAGTTTGAGCCATATCATTTTCTTAAAAAATAGCAGATTAAAAAGGTTCAGAGACTGCCAAAACATCTAAACATATTTCAAGACTTGTTTAAAAGGACTGCAGACCTTTTGTGTCATTTCACCTTAAAGAAAAATAAGCTCAGTTACTGTGTCCTCCTATTTTAACTTTGTCCTATGAAAAGTAGTAATTACCACTAGCAAAGATTTTTAAACCACCACCTGAATTTGCTGTTTTCTTGGCATCGCTGTCACACCAATGAATTCCAGGGGCTGTGAGAGTCAGCAGGACTATCAGCTGCCTGGAATTAAACAATATCACTTATTCCATTTTTCTGAATTACTCAATTAATACAACAAAATGGTTTTATTTATCAGTGACACACAAAATTCCCAAGACCCTAATTTTTAAAAAAAGCTTTCCAGAGAAGTTTTCAGAAGTCATCTCTCAAATTCACCACTGCAGAGTAAAGCTATCTTTGGGAATTAGTGTGTACCCAACAAAAAGCTAATATATGTATTTAACTTCAAAACACACTCTAGTTGTTAGCCTACATGGTGGCATTTTATTCACTGAGCAACATTAGTTCCTGTTGCTGTACAAAATGAGCACCTAGCAGAGTGGTATGTAATAAATAGCACTGAAACAAAGGGATATAAATTCCAGAGCTTCATAAAACAAGTTCATTATTCACATGTTGTCAGGAAGATAGTCTATTTCAAAGCACATGAGAAAACAGATGAGATGTATGTGCTTCTGATCTTTCTGAAGGATAACAAGTGGGGAGAACGATGCATTACAGTATATTCACACTATCCAGCCCTCTGTGGCAAGCTCATTCTTTGTTTCCAAAGTGGGCAACTCCTCATTTCCTTAATAAAATACAGTTAAACCAGAAAAAGCTTATATTTACAGGACCACTTCAAGAACAGAAGTTTTGTGTTCCTACCATCCCTTCTTGACAATTAAGAGGGCCACTCATCACTAACTGTCCCTTTTCCTTCTACTGTCGCAACACTTGATCTCTGAGATCCACTTGTGCAGCCTGGCAAGCAGCACACCAAAAATCAGGGGTGTTGCCAGCACAGCCCTTCTGGAAACGACCATACCCACATCAAATTATTTCCCTTTGCTCAGAAAAGTGGGCACCAAGCTGAATCTTTGCATTCCCCATGGTGCCACCCTCTTCCCAAAACCAAGACTTAACACATGCCAAAACATACACCAACCTCATTTCTTATGGCCAGTCGTGTCCATATGAGGAGACCTGCAAAAATGTAGTTCGTTTGTTTTTGGTTTGGTTTTTTTTTTTAGTCACTGCAGAGCATTTTAAAAGACAGGGATTCTTTGAACTTCCAAGTGTTTTTTAATAGCTTTGCTCCTACAAAGAGACAAAGCCCTTGTCAGCTGCCATTCAGAATTCAGTAACTTTACTCCTCAGGAGCCTTTACAGAGATGCACATCGCTCTGTTAGCTTGCTCTATTACAAAGACTTATATCCTTGCCAAAATACTGAACTTCTGCCAAGCTTTGCTGGTATTCCTCAGAATTTAGTTCTGAACACAACTTTTATCAAAGGGTGGAGAAGGAGAAGGGAAAACCTTTCTTCCACAAACTAAGTATGTTCTTCCAATTTGCCAATAAAAAGTACTCATGAAGTACCCTGGTAGTGAGAGTGGTTCCTTTCCAGTATGAACCTCTTAGGTCATGTCAGTTTGCATAATTCTGCATACAGACTTTTCAATTATCTTCCATTAGACTTCCACAAAACAAGAATGTATGCCTAACTGGAACCTCCCAACACCCTCCAGTGAGTCACTCACATTTAAAAATGGGCACTGTGAAGGTTTTATTCTGTACACGCAATTTTTCCTAATAGCCAGTACAAAAATTTGTGCAGTACTGAACACCTGTAATCTCCAGCTGAGTACTGAGTGTCTGTGGGGATGGCTGCCAGCTCAGATGCTCTGCCCTTCTCCTACTGCTTCTTACTCCAGCAGCTGATTGATTGTGCCTGCTTCACTTGATTTGCTCTTGGTCGCTTTCTTGATTTCTCCTCATCGCTCTTCCTGAACAGCTACTCTATGCTTTACTAATCAATCTGTCATTTTTTCACTGTATACGGTATTGGAAGTGAATTGTAAAGAATTCTTCCCAAATTCCCCATCAGTTGTTGTTTTGACTTGACAAATACACAGAATTTTTTTTTTTTCACCACCACCCCCCTACAGAGCCCTTCCATTTGTCAGTGCAAGCAGCCACCTTTCACTTGAAGAAAATATCAGAACTTGAGCATGGCATTGTTGGATCATCACTGATTCCATCACACCTGGGCCTTCACTTGTTCTCTCCAGAATCGCATTCAGGCTGTACCTGTTGCCCTCTGTATGTCCCATCAAACCGAGCAAGAAGTTCTCATCAGCAATAAGATTTAAATTCTAGGTTTTCTGTAATTCAGCTCAAAAAGACAGCTTTTAGACACACTTGATACTTTCCAAATGGGGTCAACATTTAAGAGAAATAAAGTTTGAAACAGATGCAGTAACAGTCACATTAATACACATATTTCTTTTAATTGTCCTAATCAGTTAGAATGTGGAAGCATTTCAGCAGCCCAGCCTTCCAGAAGTTCACTATTACACACGGCTTACTTACAACAAACATGTCAAAAAAAAAAGAGCGATGATGGATTTTTCTCCTGAATGTACAGTGCAACAAAACCTTCAAGAGCAGAGAAGTGTTCCAGCACAACTTTTGCCTTCCAGCATTTTTTGCAGTGTACTGGGTACTAACAGAAGGAATACAAGAGCAGCTACAAGAAAATAAATTCACCAGTGCCATGATTCAATACCCACATATTAGACACTGACATTTTGCTTCTGTGAAGTGTAACAGCAATCACAACGTAAATCCACACCTTGTCACTTTCAGCAGCCCAAGTAATGCAACATCTGTGAATTTCTGTGCTTTATAGAGAATCTGAGAGTAGCTGGAATAAAAACATAGTTTGGGCTAGGAGGGATAAAGAGTCTCCCAGTTAAAATACATGACACTCTCTATATTCCCACATACCACAGGCCTCCAAAATCAACTTGCAAGAAGTCAGGTAATCTTTTCTAATTTTATGCAGCCTTTGTTTTCCAGATGGACAGGCTTTCTGATGTTGCAAGATACAAACGACCTACTCAAATGGGAGAAAGAGGTCTATGGGTACTGATGTAATACAGCTACTCAGCAGGGCTGAAGAGCTCAGCAATCTCTTGACATATTTTCACTTCGAAAATTATTCCAGATGCTTTTAGGAGTAGACAATAGGAATAGCTGCTTTTGACAAGGACATCTGAAAATCTGTGAGCTCCTTCAGATTGTGCTAAAATAAGTCCTACAGCCTTCCAATTTAAAAACAGCTGATTAGCTCCAGGGCTCATTTCACCTGGACTATCACCATAAAGACCATATTCACCTGCAGCCACAAGGTTACTCCACACACGTCTTCACCCAGGCCAGTATTTGCCTTTAATGATAACAAAAGGGTCAGAAAATTAGTCCTGTATCTGCAGAGGCAGGAAGCACTTCATGTCTCAGTTAGATACTCCTTCAAAAAAACACAGGCTTCAGCCAAGTAGGATAGCAAGACACAGCAGAAAAAAAAGAGGAGGAGGAAACCAGCTCAGAAACCATCCCTGTTCCTCCACACCCCTGTGTGAATGAAAGGGAACTACACAAAGAACAAGGCACTGTTACAGAATTACTTGCAGAGTAGAGAAGTCTCTAAGTAAATACGACTCATATTTTTGTTCAGTTCTCACTGCAACTCTACTGGTGATCACAACCATGACAAGGTTGCACGTGCTAAGGAAACGGGAGTTCATCCAAGCCAGACTCATGTTCCTCAGCCCAAGAAAGCAGGCAGGATCACAAGAAAGGGAGGTCCCATCTTCTCCAGTTTCTGGATTCTTAGAAAACAACACAACTTGCACACTTCCCCTCTGCTTTTGGGTCACCTGCCACACTGTTTTGCCCAGATTCCCCGTATCATTATGCTCAGTAAGTTTAGGCATGGCTGACTGCTGGAGTATCTGGAAAGTAAGACTCATGCAGAGAAGATCTACTTCACACACTTAAGGGTTAGTGACTCCATCTGGGGATACCAACAGAGTTCTGAGACTCCAGTGAAGCTTTAAGAAATTTTGATGGGGTTTTTTCACCCCCATCCTGATTTTAGGCTCTCACCATTCATAACAATAAGGGTTCTAAGTCTTGGCCTTCCTAGAAGCAACTTCAGACTGAGAAAACAGAGTGGTCTAGATTTTAAGACTCCCCCACTTTACTTACCATCACTTTCACTCTTACTTTTTAAGTCTTCCAGCCATGTTGGAATAGTTTTCAGTGCAACATAATCCCCCAAGTACTCTTTGCGTCTTTCTTCCAAGGTCATCTTCAACAAACGTTCTGTTTAGGGGAAAGAGAAACAAGGAAAGTTTTGCAAGCTCTCACACAGTGTTACATTTGAGCCATGCAGTGCCCCTGATGGACACAACCCCCCTTGAGAGGGCCAAGTGATGCAGTGAGCTAACCATGGTGCATCTGTACTACTGCACATTATTTATTATATATATATAACATAAAATAATGAAATCATATATTATTTTAGCCTGTTTGTGGCTATTACAATTCTGCAAAGTTAACATCTCTTCACCACACCCTGTGCTGTCCAGGCTGCCTCCTCACATCACTGCTGTGCTGCTTCTTCCTGCCACTTTAATTCCTGTATAAGAGAACAGCAACTTTAGCAGGGAATTGTTTTATAGGGAGTTTTCAGGTATGAAAGTCTGTTCTGTAGGTTCTGCATTTGTAAACCAGAATTAAAAAAAAAAAACAAAGTTCAAGTAAGGCAGGGAGAATGGTGGGAAATTAATAAAATGCTACTACATAACAAAAGAGATCAGAGCTACAGCAAACATTCTGTCAGTTGCTAGGTGTCTGGGGTAGTAAGAAAGGCAAGTTTAGCTTTAGATTTTCATTTGAACATTATTAGGACACACCTGGTTGCCACACTAAAATACATACGCAGACAGTTGTTTTTGCTTTCTCCTCAGAGTGTCACCACCTCTTTTTTCAGTTTAGTGAAAAGTAAAGCCGCAAACGTTGCACAAGTATGGCAGGTACTGCCATCTTCACTCTTCTTCAGACCCTGCTATAAATGGACTTTTACAGTAAAGATGAAAGTCATCCCAATGACCCAAAACTGCAAGCAACCCCAGCATTTCAGCTCATTTTTGCAGTCACATCCTCTTTTCCCTCCCTACCTCATCAATGCTTAGTATTAGCTCAGCACAAGATGAAGAGCTTTTTCCCTCCCCAAAAGAAGAGGGGAAAAGAAAAAGAACAGCAGAGAACATCAGGACACTCATACTTTACTCAAATTTCTGGGTCTGCTTTTACCAGTAGCACTGAGCTACTTTAACCACACTATCAGTTTTTCTTGACAGGTTAATCAGTAGCAAATGCTCCTAAATGACTGAAGAATTTTTAGGGGTGTAGGGAAAGGCTAGACCTATGTTATTTGCATTTTACATAAAGGACTAAGCAGACATAAAAAGAACATTTTCGTCTCAAGTTGAAGAAACAGCAATAGATGAGCACAGAAATTGCTTCTGAGATCAAACCCTAAAAACAAGAAAGAAAATCACTGGGGTCTGGTATGAGGTTCTTTTGTTTGTGTTTTTTCAAAATAAAGTTTCCTAATTATGTAGGCTACAGTCAGCACAGTTTAATAAGGCAAGTTTTGAGCACAGCTTCCCTTGACAAAACAAGTTTATTTTGGTATTTTTGACAGTATTAACAGTACCTTCAGTTGACAAAAATATTTCACTCTCCTGATTCAGCCTGGTATCTCAGTGGGATATTTACACTTGCCAAGCAGAACTGACTAAGGAGGGTCACTGTTCTGCACAACAGCTGCATGCCCACCTCTTTACCCAAGCTCCAGGCACTCCAAACTCCAAGATCTGACATGCAGACTGCAAGCCCTGCAGGCAGGCAGACCTGAGAGAACGTGGCAGTTCTGAGGGGCTGACAAGCAGAGCAAGCCTAGGTGCCTTTTGCTCAAGAGGCAACAGAGCCAGTCCTGTGCCTTCAAAACACAAGCTCTTCTCTACAGGAAGGTTTTACAAAAGTTTGCTCTTGTGAGTCAGCAGCAAGAACTTAAATTGAGTCTTAATTATACACAAACCTCCCAGAGGATGCTCCCAACAGCCTTCACTGCAAGTACAGTTTTCTGCCTGTGGCAGAAGCTTGGGAAGTTTGCAGGCAGCCCAGTCCTGTGTCTAAGGCTCTAAAATCACCTCTACTCCTGCTCCTGCAGCTGTCCTCAAGGAAGATGTCCCCTGGGAGGATGTGGACCAACCCTTAATTACCAAGAAAGTAATTTAAAAAAGCAAGTGTATTGTCAGTGGGTTTGAACTCAATATTTAGCAATCAGGGGTTTTTTTTTCTTTTAAGAAGTGCTTCAGAATGTAAAAGGCTGAGAGACTCAGAGCTTCATGGAAAGAACAGAGCCAGTGAGCACAGCCAGCTTTGCTGGTTTCAGGGGGGCTTGTGAAAGGTGAAGGCAGACCTGACAAGATTTGATTTCCAGAGTACTGACTGGGTAAGAAGGAAAGTAGTTGGGCTTCTGTAGTTTTCCTCTCTAGTAAATGAGGTGCTGATAAAAACAGTCCCACAGGGCTAAAAACTGAAGTGCAATTAAGAGACAATCTCTTTGTGCCCTCCTCACTCAAAGTACTCGGGGCCAACACTATCAGCATGGTGCTGGAACAGTTACTGGAGCAGAAGACTGGCAAATGCTCTTCGTTCTCACTGGGCAAAAAGACAGCGAGTTATGGCCAGCTAGCACTCAAAAATGCTTCCTGGATGGAAAAACCTCAGCAGCACTGATCTGCATTCAGTAACACCACCATGCTGATGGAGACCACCATCCTCAGAGTGGACTGAGACACCACAAGTGTGTCAGCAGCTCCAGTTCCCAGGCCCTCCACTCTGCCCTCCTTGCTAATGGTTTGAGTTCACCTGCCAGACTGTGAATTCACACAGACAGTAACAGAGCTGAAAGAGACAAGTGGGAGTAATAAGAACACTCATTAGAGCCTACCAGTAACTTTTCCCCATCTGCCCCTTGCATTCTTTGAAGGTAAACATGCAGCATTAAGGGAAAAGTCAGTTATAACTGATCACACATAAGCAATGGTTGAGATAATTTAACTGTACCTTCTTCATTGAAAACAGGAACTGCTGTCAGGTAGAAATTTGTTGCCTCACCTTTAGTACAGAAACATGGATTCTAAGACGGTTTGAAAGAAAAAAAATACTCACTTCATTTGAGCGGAGTTTGACAGGAGCAGCTAACCTACAGAAAAATAAGTTCATTTGTGTTTTAACAACTTTTTCTTAGAAACCTGCACTTGAATCCTGTTCATTGAACTGGTCTTCTGCCTTCTTAGCTTGAAACATACTTAAGAGTCACAAGCGTGATGGAAGAAAGAAAAAGATAACTTAATATATGACCCTCTGATCTGTTTTTCTTCCTCTCCTTATCTACTACTACATTATTTGGAACACATCGGGCAAGAAGCTTTCCTCCTTACAGATATAGATGTTGCACTTCCACTCTTTTTTTCTGAGTTAATTTTTTTCTTAATTTTTACATTGCTGTCCCCGGCATCAATATAAAGTACCAAAAAAATAATGTCTGCACCAAATGCTTGGCCCAGAGTTTTCATGCTCTGAAGTTTGGCTTAGGGGTTTTATAAACTGAGAATACACAGGTGGGGGTCCTGAAAAATACATATAAAAATACATAAATAGTTCAAAAGACGGGACATAGGGGTGCTTAGGGGTTCTCTGAGACTCCCATACCCCAAACATTTCACTCGGGAACGACACTAGAATCTAAACTGATTACACCAATTATCCTAATAAACCATACTTCCCCTTAGAAAACAAACGCATTGAAGGGAGAAAAAGCACGTTTTGAGAGCATGTGCCCAACTTTTCGGCCTGAAACACTCCCACAAGGTGACTTGGGGGCGGGAAGCCCTCAGGAGAGGGGTTGTTTACCGCCCTCCCTCTCTCGCTTCCCTCCGCCCCGGGGCTCCACTCCTCACGGATACGCCGAGGTGCGGGGGAAACATTTCCAATGCCCGCACGCCCGGGCTGCCATGCCGGCTGTTTCAGCCAGGAGCCCCCAGGACAAACGCAGAGAGCACGGAGCTCCCCTTCCCCACCCCGTCCCCTCAGCCGCGGCCGGCGGGAAGCGCTGCCGGACACCCCGCGGTGAGGCGGCGGCTCCGAGGACCACCCCTCCTTCCCTCGCTCCCTCCCGGCTCAACGTGCGGCTAACGGCGGGAGAAGCGGGCCCGGCCACCGGGAAGGGCGATAATACCTTTCTCCTCCCGCCACAGCTTTTTCCGCTTGTTGCCGGGGTACATGGTGGTGTGGCTGGCGGCGGCTTTGAGCTGCAGGTTCCCCAGGCTCACGAGGGGGTGGAGGAGACGCCGCGCCAGCGCCAGAGCCAGAGCCGAGCGATACCGACGCCCCGCG
>VXBU01019605.1:590750-644569 GCA_013400315.1 Bombycilla garrulus | reverse complement strand
ACAAGTCCTATGAGGAGCGGCTGGGGCAGCTGGGCATGTTCAGCCTGCAGAAAAGGAAGCTCGGAGGCGGCCTCATCGCTCTCTAGAACTCGCTGAAAGGAGGCTGCAGCATGAGGTCCGGTGTAACCAGCTCAGGACAAGAGGACAGAGTCTTTAGCTGGGCCAGGGAGGTTCAGGTTGGACATTAGGAGGAATTTATTTGCAGAAAGGGTCATTAGACATTGGAATGGACTTCCCAGAGAGGCAGTGGAGTTACCACCCCTGGAGGTGTTTAGGAAAAGACAGGACATATCACTTGGTGCCGTATTGCAGTTGACAATCTGGTGTTCACTCAAAGATTGAACTCGATGATCTCCAAGGTCTTTTCCAACCTAATTGATTCTGAGACTGTGTGACTCCTGGGATCCCTACACTACGCTCCCAGCCTCTACTCCCAGCTATTGTGAAAATCACCGCTGGCTGCAGCAAAGGCCAAGGGCCTCCTGGGTCCAAAAGATCAAGGAAAGCACCTTGGCCTCTGTGCCACTCAGCCCTCTCTGTACGAAGAGTAATTTTCTCCTTCACACCAACTTCCATGGGCTAAATAAGTAAATACCAAATCTTCCCCGTGCGGGTGAATGGATTTAGCCCTGGAGCACAGCAGGAGTGATGAGGGGCTGGTGTGACAAAGGACACGTCACAGCCTCACTGTGCTTATTATCTGACACAGCTTCCCCAAGACAGAGCAGTTCACAGGGGTACAGAAATGTCTGATTGATGTCAAACACAGGGTCTACATCTGTTCATATGGAAAAATGGAATTCCAGCTAAATCATACAGAGAATGTCTTGTGTGCAGCCCCTGGTCAAGGACTGGCATTTATCTTGTGATACACTCTTGTGCTTCACGTGTACCAAAGAAAGGTGAGGTACAACTTGGCAGCATTTCACTTCTTTTCTCATAGTTTCTGCTAAACACAAACATTAGCATCTCTACTATAACCATTAATCTTGTTACAGTTCCTTACAGTAAAATCGTTAATCTTATTCCACTCAGTAATGCAGGGAAGAACCCAGTTTACCTTTTAATAAATCAGACCGAGTCCTCTTTAAAAAGCATATTTGAACATTCATGTTAGACCACCTCCTGAAGGGTTGTTACTATCTTTACCTGATTTCTTCACTTTGCCCAGGTGGCCCAAGCACAATTTTCTCATGTTGACAATAAAAATGAGAGAGAAACCAACAGGTAAATTTTTCTTTTCTTCTTTTTACATCCATTATGTGGAGCAAATATTTGAATGCATATCCTAGATCATTGAATATTTACCAAGCTACTGAATATTCTAGTATCCTGTGGGATCTGTTCCACATTCTATAAATCAATGTTTATTGGACCAGAAGGGGAGAAAGCAAACTTAGCTCTCTTCCTGTAAAGGCCATCTGCATGCATTCTGCATTTTCATTTGTAAAAGCAGCTACAATAGCCATAATTTTGGAAAATACCTAAAGCAAGTACGTACATATATAAAAGGGAAAAAAAAAACCCTAAGCCTGATGCTTACAATAGCACCAAAATGAAAGACAAGATAAGAGACAGGAATAAAACTGGTCTTCAACTTACAAATAGAAGTGTCCAAATGTTACAATTCCAGTAAGAAAATTCTTACTGCATTTTACATTTTTTTTCTTCAGGTGCTGATGATACAATTGATCCCACTGAAGAAGAAATTGTGCTGATATGAGCACTGACTGATATGAGCATGGCCTATCTTCTTACACTTGTTGATTCTGGAGGCCTGAAGGCAGAGAAACAATCAGCATTATCATACATGGTGGTAAAATTCACCTAAAAAGTAGCATTTCAGTATTTGGATGCAAACCAATCCTGCTGCAAACTGGGAAATTATTTTCTGAGAACACTGTAGTGAGCTGTATACATTGAAGGCTAAAGCAATGCTCAGAAGGGCTCAAAAATGTTCTGTTGAAAAAATGAGCATGAAAATGGCACCAACAGAAAATTGGTGTTGGTCTAATGATCTGTGTGTATTTAGTCCATCCAAGGCCCAGTGAACAAGCATCAGAATGGTGATGTTCTGCTGAGAAAGACAGGAAAACTGGGAAATGTCCAAAATTAGTATTTAAGAGATATATAGCTTAGGCAGAATACTAATAGCTGCAAAATGAACATTTAACATATGGATAAAGTAATGACTGGTTAGAGGGTTCCCATTAGAGATATAATAGGAAATGTAAATTAATATGAGAGTGAATACTGTGCTATAGAAGAGAATAAATGTACCAAAGGAGAGCTAGAGCCTCGATCCAAACTGCTGGATCATCCAAGCGAACCAGCATAAAGGCCCCTACGTGCAGCATTTCCACTGCCATCAACCATCCTGACCAAAGTGAAGGCAGTGGCCCAGCAGATCCTGCTGCAGCTGAGCCCACTGCAGAGCAAAGCTGAGCACATCCTGCTCTGGAATCCTGCAGGAGGCACTTTGGGGCGACTGGATGAGTGCTGGCTCCGTGGGGCTCAGCTGTGCCGGGACAGAGTCGGTTTGAAAAGCAGATTTTAAAGAAAGGATCAAAATATCAGTTGCTGGAGAAATACAGAGGATGAGAATGGAAGTTGGCTGTTCCAGGTTTTGCTAGTATTAAAAACTATCAAAGTTTGAGAAATCCTGTGTCAGAGAGGGAAGGGCAAACTGGTGCCACCTTCACAACCACAGCTTGGTGCAGGGTCAGGGCCTGCACCAGTGTTTGTGGATATAGGCCACCAAAACTGGGCAGTTTTGTGAGAAAAGGGGTGAAGTTTAACAAGAAGAAAATTTGTATGAAAATGGCAATAAGCAGCTCTTTTCATTGTTTACAGTGGAAACCAGTTCTTTATTTGTTTTTTCACTGTTTATTCATTTTTTCCTTGAATACAGTGAAAAGGGTAAATATGAAATTAAGGTGTCCTAAAAGTTCTTAAATAATTCAATTTCCATAATTTAAATATCAATTTTATTGATAAAAATTTAAAATGTAGATCTATATTCAGATAATTTCCTCAATTTCTGCCTCATTAAAGAGGAAAGCAACAGAACATTGTGGACAGTTTCACATGCTAGGAACAAATTCATTCATCATGTATGTGAAAGTACCTTTTTAAACATATAGTATCTGTAGCTATTAAACAAAATTGATTTATTGCACCAATAACAGAGCAATATAATACTCTAAAATGTGTTTATAAATTATTTATATTTTATAAAAATGTATTTCAACCATCATTATTCTTCTCAAACCTTACTTCTGTAGCAAACTGTGCACCATACACGGTCCTGCTGATTTTGATAAACTCTGTGCCGTGCACGTTTGCACTGCTGGAAATTCAAATGCAAACTTACAGGCCCTGTACATTAACCATGAAGCCTCTCCTCCTGTCCATTCCTATCACATGCTGGAACTGTTCTGAGTCCTTTTCCCAAGGCTCCTGCAATATCACTGCTAAGATGTCACCTTTTATTAGCATGTCTGCCCTGAGGTACACTAACATGCATTGAAAACATAAAATGCACATCATCCATCTTTCATGTGACAGCTGCATCCCACCTACTGAACTTTCAAGCTCATGGCACACCTGGGTCAAGGTTCTGTTAATAAATTGATGCTGAGTGACAGAAGAGTGGGAGTTAACTGCCTGCAAGCATTTGATAAACTGTTACCTGTAATTTTTTTGGTTTGTTGCCTTGGGCAAATGTGCTGAAAAGGAAACAAGTAACTACAAGCCCCATTTGTCCACGTGGGTGAGTGGAGATGGAGATGAAAGGCAATATACTCATGTTACTCACAGCTTTATGATTTCCATCCACTTTGTCAGGGAACTGTCTTTTGGTCCATCAAATACTGTGATAGCTAAACTAGTCAAAGAGAGAGAGGAGAAATGTTTCTGTACTTTTGATATGACTGCATGATTCTATTGTTTATAAGTAATCAAATGCACAGTGTATCGGTTTAGCTATTAAGGTTATAGTTGTATCTAGATATTGTCATTTTTGATAGTAAATAAACATATATTAAACACATAAATAATTTGAGATAATTATTCAAATAATCTAGTATATACATATTATTAAGTGACGCTTATGACTTGTTTTTTAATATTTTGATATACAGTTGTCTCATTTTTGATTTGCTGCAGCATTACAAACTACTGGAAAAGAATTTTGTAGATCCTTTGAAGTCAGACTTATTTTAAACCAACTATTTTGGAAAACATTGTTCCAATATAGTAGTATTTTAACAGAGTTCAGTCTGGTGATGTAAATGAGCGAAGCCTTTTCCCAAGAATGAATTACAACTCCAAAATAGCAGGTGTTATTATTATGTGGGACTGATGCATGTTATAATTGCTGCATGTTGTTACCATGTTGTACCTGAGCTCTGCAGTGAGTGCTGCTGCTCACTACAGCCACAGGCAAAGGAGCCAAGGGAGAAAGGCAAAACAGAAAGAGCTTTTCAGAGTTTCCACAATTACCCCACAGACCTGATTTTTTATGTGCAGCAGAAGACCCAGGGAAAAAAGGCAGGAATGTTCAACTTAGGCTCCTCTCCAGGATCAGCATCATATGGAAGAGATAAAAATACAAGCTGAAAAAGTCAGCAGTTGATCCAGACTGGAACTGTCTTCTGCTCCTGGAACTATTCCTGGCTCAGAGAGGAAAAGAAGAAGAAAGAGAAGTGTCCCAGCTCAGAGATGACTCAGTGCAGAGTGGAGTGCAATGCCACACTGGCTCCCGGGAGTTTGCCACTGTTCAGGTGTTCAGGTGTGATGGTGGTGCTTGCACAAACCTTTTCAGGCCTCTGCCAGTGGCTGCTGGAAACAGAATGACTATTAAACTCAGTCATTCTGTATCCAAATGAACTGAGATGTAGCTGAACGAACTAAGATGTATTCCACAAAGTACTTGATAGAGGAGAAAACTTCAAGTAGGAAATTACTCTTCTGTAATGCCACTTGAAAAGCGGAATTCCTGTTCAGCCTACAATGTCCTCAGTAAAAAATGATGACTGAAAGCACAAACAGAATGAAAGTCAATGTGACCTCAATAGAGAAGAACAGAGTTAAAAAAAAAAAAAAAAAGCAGGGTTTAACCGTGTGCTCAAACATAAAGTACATAAAAGCAATTCCACTGACTTCACCGGCACCACTGACGCACTCTTTGACTGCTGGGAACTTGACCTCAGCGGGCTGTGTACAACCTTGTTATCATCAAGAGAGTCACATCATCCAGTGCCTCTGCTAGGACAGAACATAATTAAACAGGATCACATCTAGCAGAGGAAAGCATAATGTTAATCTGCAGCAGTAGCAAAAATATTCCCTGGTTATAAAATTCCCTGAATGATAGCTTCTCGTCCTTCTAGAAAAACAACATCCTGGCGTTAGAAACATTCAAGCCAGGTGACCATAAGAAGAGGCAAACATGGATTTTCTTGTTTTGGTTCTTCCCTCATCACTGCACATATCTACATCTATGCTTGGATTTTTATTTTAAGACTGCAAAGGGCAGAAGGCGAGTGATTTATTCCAACATGCTGTGTCAGTATAGAGCTGAACTGGGGCTGGCTGGGCTGGGAAGTAGTTGGTTGCTAAGACCAATAAAAGATGGGAGTGCCTTTAAAAAAACATCTAAGGTGCTGATTGTTAAATTAGGCTGAAATTACATTATTAAAGAAAGCTTTCAAGTGTCAGAAATGAAAAAATGTCATACATTCTCCACTGAGGAAATCTAGATCTCACCAGAGGGGACATCCACTGTCATTATTCTGCTATTTTATCTGTTTTGTCTTTTATAACAACTTTGTCGCCAGACAGAAAAAAAGAAGAGTTGAAAAAAATGAGCAGACAGAACCAATAAATGATATAAGAATTGGAAAAATAACTCAGAATTTTAAAATCACACACAGTGTAAAGCTGGTACAGAACAGTTGATAAAAAGTGAGGCTATTTTGAATGTAGATGTTATTCATCTTACTATTTTTGTTTCAACAGATAACGTGCAGCATCAAAATCAGTGGAATTATACCACTACAAATATACATTTGTTTCATATATAACAAGAAATAACTGAATTTATTTTTCAAGTCTGCTTTTCCATCTCTCTTTTGCTTGGTTATTTTGTTCGGTTTAGGTTTGTTCCTTCCAAATGATGCCATCTATTCATAGCAATTTTGCTACTCTCACCATTTCTGATTGATTTTGTTGTTAATTCCTACACACCTTTCGGTGCACAGATTGGAAGCAAATATCAAGGTATATTTTGATTACGAGAGTACAGGTGCTAGTGAACATTAGTGAGATTCTGTGTGTGATACAAACAGAATTCCAGCATGTACAAAATGAAGGAATCATGGACACACTGTGGATGGAAGGCCCACAGAAGTTCTTAGACCAAAGCAAGGTTGCACCAAGGTGCTCAGAGGTTTGACAGGTTAGGTGCTGAACACCTCACAGCTTCTCCAGGCAACCTGTCCCAGCCTTGGCTGGATTTGCTGAAGTTTACCACCACCCTTTTCACATTTTCCTCTAGAATCCAGCTTTAAAGGAATAGTCCAAGGAATTTCCATTGGACTGGTGTACAGTGGAATGCACAGTGAGTGAGCACAACCCCACACTCTGTACCTTTCTTGCACTGCACTGATCCTGCTGGAGCCTCAGACTTCTGTTGGAGAGTGTGGCTTTTAGGCAAAGAACTGGATCTTCGTACTGCATGGAGTCCCACACAAAAGAAAGAGCTGGGGTGGAAAGTGTCTGCTGAAGCAACAGCATGATTACTTTCCAGGTAATTTTTCCTTCTAATTTTACTTTTTTGTCTTCTCTTGTATTTTGTTTGCTTTGCCTAACATTTTATGTTGTTTATTGCTCATCTTTCCATTAGTAGCACAGTGTATTTTTATCCCCTGTAAATACAACACATACTCCTGCTCCTTTTCTTGCAATGCTTCCAGCACTGCAGATGCATATCTACATTTTCCTTTTCTTTTTTTTTTTTCATCTTATTGCAATATACCCCATATCCACTTCACTACTTTCCTCTCAATTAAATTTTAATAAATTACTTGTTTTATGTGAAGGGGAAACAGAAATATCACAAAAATAACAGCTTTACCTTTAATCACCTGGGTATCATAACAGTTTGTATGTATTGTGTGTAATTGTGTTACATCACTTGGTAAAAATCGATTCAAAATTTGGGGGTTCAGGTTTTGAAGAAGATAAAATTAAAAATAATTTTCTACTATATATAATACTACTGAGCCAGAATGGTGATAATTAAAATGTCCTCCCCATAATTGGAATTTATTTCTTTGTAAATAGGGGTTACTGTATTAGTGACATACTATGTGAAATACAAATGAGAACATTCTACAGAAGTAGGAAAAAGTAGGAATTCTCCTACAAGAAAAGTAGGAGATTTACATCACAATTCCTACAAGATGTTTTAACAATAACTTTCAATTTTTATAGTCCTCATCACCATTATCTATTTTTTGCCTTGTTACAGTAGTTTCTGTTGCTAGTATGTTATAGCTTTTCCTAATGTGCCCAAATCAGTGCGACTCGTTTTACTCGTCCTCAAGCATTTCTTGACCTGTAGGAGGCAGATTTGTTTATATTCCCCCTCGAGTTGGTCAAGAATTGTATCATGAGTTCTACCGTGTTCCTATCGAACCCTCCTTTTATTTTGACTCTGAGCGAATTATTTACTGTGGATACAGAACGTTCTTTGCAACAGTGAATCCAAATCCCGGCGCCAGCGAGAGCAGGGAGTATAAAACACTCTGCTCCCTCCTGCTGGGAGCTGGCAGCGCTCAGTGCTGGTCACTGCCCGCTGTCCCCGGAGGAGCTCCGTGCTCCAGCAGCCTTGTCCCTGCCCTGCTGCTTTGCTTCCAGGCCGTTTCCTGACTGCACGGGAACACGGAGCAGTTTGCAGTGGGTATCCTCTCCTGTGGGTTATCTACGAACTGCACAAAGGTCCTGATCACCTCTGTGCTGTTAATCCATCTGTACTTATGTGCACGAAGCAGTTCAGTTAAGGCTGATATATAGCAAATTCTCCAAATAATCCAGTCCAGGGAAAATGAAGACTTTGTGCCTGCTCATGCATAGCAGTCTAAGGGACAGCGAGCTGGCTAAAACACCACTTGATTTATGGTTATTCATGGAGGTGGCTACAGCTCGGTGCTACTATGCTGCCTTTTGGTATAAGGTGGAAAATGAATTTACTCTTTCTTTTCTTCTTTTAGCAATCCCTTCCCAAAAGCCCTTTCAAGAACTGGTCTGAAGTGCTCTCATTAGAATTTAATCTCTTATGGTTTTAATAACTATCCTAATTATCTAAAAAAATTATATAATTACTTAGCAAATTAAGACTATTTGTCTCAGATACATTCTGTTTGGATAGAAACAAAACAGTTTTACAACAAAACAAACCCTCTGACCAATAACTTACTTATTTTCAGAAGCAGAAAATATTTTTTTAAAACCACACAGAAATAATGTTTCAAAACAAGTAAATGCATTTCAAAGCATAATTGTGTAATTTATCAGGAAGAAGGTTTAGTCCCTCCAACGGAGTCAGAAACTGTGTTGCACATTACTTCTCGTAATAAATTTGAAAAATTGGCTGAAGTACCAGTATTTTTTACTAGCACCCAAACTGCATGCAGGGTTATTTGAAGGCAGCATGGACAGGCAGCAGTGCCACACACTCACTGCTAATGGAACCTTTGGAACTGGAGCATTCAGAGCCCACCTGGGAAGCAGCTTTCAGGAGGCTCAAGGCAGGCTGTGGTGGTGTCTGGGGTGACCCAAAGCAGTGCTGTGGAGGCCAGCAGGAGCTGAGAACCTGCTGGGTACCACAGTAATGAGGTTGGCCAAGCCTGGCAAAAATCAGATCAGCATGAACGGTTCTCATGGCTGAGGAATAACAGGGAGGGTCAGTCACTCTGTACCCTGACTTTCCAGGAGGTGCTACCACAGCACCACTGATATTTGTGTGAATATGAGCAGAGCCTGCCAGGACTGGAAGATCACAAAGCAATGCCAACAATTCCAGTTACAGCCAGCGAGCACTGCAGGGACTTGTGCTGCTTGTGGAGCCCTCACTCAGAGGGTTCCTGTTCTGTCTGGACACTGAGATGACACTTGAGGACACAGCAGGCAGGGACAAGAGAGATCAGATGATGTCTCAGAGACACTCACAGCTCCCAAGAATTGCTCTTGTGGGACACAAACTAAACAAGTCTCTGGAGGTCAGCTTCCACAGAGAAGAAGGTGCTGAAGGATAAGTTCATGCACTTCAGAGTGCAACTGCCCCCCTTTACAATGTGGCTGCCCAGCACTGGCCACCACAGATGTCAAGACCCAAATGTGTTCCCAAATGACTTGTCACCAGAAGTTGCTGGAGATCCCAGGTCTGCATTTCACCCAGGAGTAAAGTCCAGTAGCCGTGTCCTGTGCTTGGGAGGAGCAGGACCCTTAGTGCCATACACTGCCTGGCATTTGTCCCCAAGACCCAGAAATTAATTCAATAAACAGCTGCCACCTCACAGAAATTGTTCTCCCTTCCCAACCACACATCTTACTACAGATGGACTCACCAGTAATTAGCTGAGCCACAAGCATCTCTCATTATCTGTCCCTGTCTCTGGTAGCTGTTCATCACTACAGAACTGGGCAGTGAAATACAATTGAGCACAGAAACGGGTAGAGCTAATGAGAGCTCATTTTTTAAGTCCTGAGTCTTAAAGACTGTTTCTTACAGTAAGTGTTCTCTCAAGTGATAGCTAAAAATTGCAATTTTCAATAAAGTCTTACAATGTGCTATCATTACTGTGGGTGCAATATATTGTTATTATTGGAAAAATGAAATAGCGTTGAGCTGCTGTTATATATAGCAGCATGTACTATCAATGCCTTGTATCTTGCAGCTGATAAAGGAACCTGAAAAATCCCTCCAAGACTGATGAATCAGTCCAGGTTCTTAAACTAGGAATGAGGTGGAAATGGAAATTCACCACATAGAGCTGGAGTTGCCCCACAATATTTGAATACAATCACATTTTGCAAATTGCTCATTAATTTTGGTTCTGCTCATTTTTAGTATCCAAATCAATACCTCATAGAGGTGATTTGTGAAGAGGGCACTTATTTAATGAGTTCAATTTCAAGTGCTAAGCTACAGTTGAGATGGATTTAAGAAATAGATCTCAAATATTTGCTTCCAGATGCAATTCTTTTAGTAGTAAGTTTTTGAAATAAAATCTTATTTTATGCCTAAATCCAGTTGCATTTGAATGTTTTTATTGGAAATAAGCTACACCAGAGACAGTCTTGTCTGTGAGCAAGAGAATCACAGGCTGCTCTCCATAAGCTTGTTATTGTTAATATTTTTTCTGCTGGAGACCTGCACATATTTTAGACTGAATTTATTTCGTGCTGATGCTTTGCATGTAGGGTAATAAACAGGTTTATCAATATACAGTCCATCTGAAACTAGCGTATTAAATAATTGAGTTAGTTCTTTGGGCCTTGCTTCAGTTGCATTTGAAAACAAATTTAACTTTTCTGGACTGGTAAATAGCACTGTTAACAATAAGAAAAATGCTATGTTCATCATGAAGCACTTCTGTGATTCGTGAAATATTAATGATTTTCTGTTTACAGAATATGTATTCCAGTTTTTTAAAATGTTATTATTTTAGACTGCCTCTGTAAGGCAGCAAAACAGTTTTCATGATGATTTCTGGATTTGACACTCATCTTAATTGCTGATAATTTCCCCTATTTAACATCACCTTAAAAATTAAGTAATATGAAATGTTGCCAAAAAAAATACTATTTAATTGTAATGGATATAAATCAACTAAAAACCCACCTAGAATATGACTGCTCAGACCTTAATAATAAATTGCCCCTTCTGGCAATCTAATTGGACAATTTGACAAGTTTCTTATACAAGGGAAATCAACTACTCCTTAAAAAAAATAATAAGATAAATGAGTATTTAATGCTATAGACTCAAGTCTGCAAAACTTCAGTCTCACCACGTTGCTCCAGTTGTACAAATTGGGGTAGAAATAGCCTCAGGGAAGAATCCAAAAGTAATGAGGTTAGGTCAAGTGGAGCTGACAGAGCAACTCTCCATCAGTCCCCCAACACTAAGCCATATATCCAGATGCAGCAGGTAAAATTCACCTTAAACTATCACAAGATCAGCAACAGTTCTCCTGCTGTTTTTCTGGTTAAACACACAACTTCAGATAGTTTTAGAAGGTACAGACTACAACCTTTATGAGAAGTTAAATCCAGATGAACACTGTACAAGCACATCTGCCTCAGCAGAGCTCTGCAGTAAATTTGCACAATTTCCCCCTTTCTATAATAACAGTACCTGCTTAGCTTTAAAGTGGTTTGTGTATGAAAGATGGAATAACAGAGAGTATTTTAGTTCACCCTGGCAATTTGATGGCAATATACCTGCCAGACCTACAGTGGCACAAGGATAATTAATTGAGACACTGCCAAAGGACGTAACACTTTTACTGATAAATTCTTTACATCTTTCCAAGGGGTCACAGCCATTATTTCAGCTTTAGGCTGGTTTATTGCCCAGAGAAAATTTGATTTTGATAGACTTACACAAGCTATGGAAAAGGTGATCTAGAATGGTTACATGTTTCAAACGTGAAAAATATTCCAGGGAAAATAGAAAAGCTGCTGCACTTGAACTTAATGCAAATGAAAACTTACCTGAATATAAATGATGTGCGTTTTTGAACAAGGTTGCCAAGGTGAAAAAAGCCAAAGCATATTAATATTATAATACCAAGATGAGATAGTTTGATCTTAGTTTCATAGCAATGATTTAAAACCTAGATTAAGGAGGTCATCCCAGTGCAAATCATGGATAGAGGGAAACAAAAAACCAAAAAATAGAAATCCTAGCAGTACTTATTTATTGAAAAATCAATTTAAACCCAGTCTAAAAAAATGTTCTAAATTAGAAACACCAGAGAATTTTTAATTAGTTCTCCACTGTCCTTCCAGCATAGACACAACAAGTCTGATATTAAAGTGCTTTTGTTAGCACAGCTGACTTTGCTTGATGAATCAATCCTTGCCAAAATACTCATTTACTGATATAACTCTGCCAGCAGACTTTTTTGTGTGTGTTATCCAGCCTCATACAAGGTCTGCCTTTGCCTTTTTTTCTATCCTTAATTGGCCATCACTCCCTTCATGCAGTTTCACATCTTGCTCTCTAAATGCTGGACTGCAGTGATTCAGCAGTGACAGCTACAGGTTTGACATGTTTGAACTTTTTTGTGTGCTAGTTTAATATAAGTAAACTGTATAAAACCATCCAAACTGGTCTGATGTCAGTGTCTTGCAGGATTCTCCTGGTGTATTCCTGCATCCAAGCAGGCTGAGAGAGAAGCCTGAAGAGGTTTTTAGTCCCAAAGGGCAGATGCTGCAGGCAAAAGTGCCCATTACCTTCAGTGATGATTGAATATGATCTGTGGTCACAAATGCCATTTCAGAAGTGATGTCAAGTTTCAGCTGAAAAAGTAACACCCTGAAAGAGAAAACTAAAATGGGAACTACCTGAATACCAGACACTGTGGGCTCTAGATTCTGAAGAGATATTAATGGGAACGCTAAAAATTTATTTATTCAAAAACTTGAGATTCTCCCCTTGTAGAAAAGTTGATTACAAGAGTTTCTTCAGGAAGAATAAACAGGTTTGACATAGCTCCAAACAGGAAGGAACAGCAAGGGGCATTAACTGAGGGGCATTAACCAGAATTATATCAGTAGGCATGGACAGTATTTCGGTGGGTGGAGGAGCGTGGAAAACTGTGTTTGTGTTTTGTATGAGTTTGTTTTCTTAGGAAAAAATCAGAATTTGGGGTCCTTGGCTTAAGAGACAGCTTTGGCAGGATAAAAATAGAAGCAAGGTTCCTTCTTATAGGTCAAATTCCAGCATTAACAAAAGAAGGCTATAGCTGCACTCACTGGATCTGCATATATCCCCAGGCTGTCTGTCAGGGAATGAAGCCTGGCATGGCCTTTCACATGTGGGTAAATTAGGTCAGGCTAATGGGAAACACAGTCAGGCAAACACTCAGGAAAAAAAAAAATGTTCAAGTGATTGTGATGGCCATGGCACACTAAAGGAAACAATAGTTTCTTGACAATTTCAGTGAACTTTTATTTTCAGTGAACTTTTCTCTCAGTTATTCTGTCAGATACTGTATTGGAAAGGGTCTATCAGATTTACTTACTAATTGAGACAAGTGTTTTGGTTCCAGGTTTGTAAATTCTAGAATCATGTTGACGTGGGTGAAATCTCTGTGGTGCACATGTAAGCAAATGAATTGTGTCTGGGAAAAGAGCAGCTTCCTGGAATGAGAAAAATTTAACAGAAAAATAAAATGAAAGAGAAAAGCACAGGTGCAAAATTATGAATAGTAACAAATGGAAGATGTTTACTACTACTTCTTTTACTTTTTGTTTTCTGCAAAATCTGATAAATATTAAATATCATTAAATATGAGGTTTCATTGATAAAACTGGAGTTCTGATATCTGTTATTACTAAATTCCTAGCACTAATAAAGCAGAAACTTTAAATACTTATTGAAGTGTCTTCTAAACAGTGAATGGGCCATTAATCCTGCTTTTTAAAAGTCATACATACAGAGTATATTTTCTGAATGATTACACTGTTTCCAGCTACCCATTATAACCTGCTTTTCTTCAGTCTAAGGAGCCCAGACTCCTTAAGCTCATATAAATACGTGAACATATTTGTGCCATCTCAAAAGCAGATAAGCTGAATTTTTAGATGTTTTATGTATGGGATGTCAGTCTTAACAAATGGTGCAAATACAGCTCAGCAGCATGACAAGACTGTTTAAATCCTATATATTAAGAATAAAAGTAGAGAAGTGAGTGACATTTTACGTCAGGTATTGCTAATATGAATGATGAACGATATCTAGAAACAACACATAAATGTGTGTGTATACCTCAAAAATAAAGATTGCTTTGAAAGAAATGGTGCATCATTTCTTTTCTTCTCATATCCAGGACACACTGAATGAATTTCAAAGATTAAGAATGGAAGACATCACCTCACTGCAAGTTAACAGCCTTGGCCTTAAGTATCTGCTTTCTGCACATGCTGCTTGTTCTGTGTAAAGCATGCTGGCAGTGTGAGATGATGGAATTACAAAGCTTTTCTAAAGCAGATGTGTCTCAAAAATTTAAAGCATCATCTTGAACAAAAAATTTCACTTTATTCTACTTTTACATGTTACATCACGGGGTCACAGCCACCTCCCAGGCATCCCCCTGCTCTGGCATGGGTCTCCTCCATGGGCTGGGGGTGGATCTCTGCACCCCCGTGGATCCCCAGGGGCTGTGGGTGGATCTCTGCATCCCTGTGGGCTGCGGGTGGATGTCTGCATCCCCGTGGATCCCCACAAGCTGTGGGTGGATCTCTGAGCCCCCATGGATCCCCAGGGGCTGTGGGTGGATCTCTGCATCCCTGTGGGCTGCGGGTGGATGTCTGCATCCCCGTGGATCCCCAGGGGCTGTGGGTGGATCTCTGAGCCCTCGTGGATCCCCACAAGCTGTGAGTGGATCTCTGCATCCCTGTGGGCTGCAGGGCACAGCTGCCTCACCACGGTCTCACCACAGCTGCAGAGGAATCCCAGCTCTGGTGCCTGGAGCAGCTCCTGCCCCTCCTTCTGCACTGACCTGAGTGTCTGCAGAGCTGTTCCTCCCTCTCTTCTCTGGCAATTACAACTGCACAATAACTTTTTTTATTTTTCTTTATTCTAAAATCCCAGAGGCATTAGCAGCATTTCTAATTGTCCCAGGCTTGCCAGTGGCAAGTCTGTCTTTGGAGCCACCAGGGATTGGCTCTGCCAGACATGGTGGAAGCTTCTGGCAGCTCCTCACAGAATCCCCCCCTGCAGCCCCACTGCTACCAAAACCAGAACATGGGAGCTCAATACATCCCCAATCTAATCTTCCTTAATATTGCCATAAAAGAAGACAATGAATGAGTCAATAAACACAAGTGTCACATTTGATTTCTGGGAGCTCACATGACCTGCCTTCCCAGTTCAGCATTTTAATTCCATATTGGGTTAATTTTCAATTCACATTCAGAAGTGCTTCCATGGCGTAAAATGTTTGTGCATTTGCCTCAACTTTTAATTGAATGTGGGCCCGATTCATCATTGTTCACTTGATTTGCATTTGGGAGTAGGTTATTATTTTTGAAAACTGTTCTGTAAAATGCAGATCATAGATTGCTTGATGATCCAAGAAAGTGACTCAGTGGGGAAGTGTGCAGTGAGTACATAAAAATGAAGAAATAATCATAGAGGAAAATCATGAATATTTCTGAAATGTTTGGTGTATTTTAACTGTGAAATACACAGTCTTTAGATCTATATTGTGGTCAATAGTGATTTTCAGTGCTGTAGTAGATGTCTGAGGGATTTGTGAGGCACAGAAATTTTGTAACCTAGAGGCTTTTAGAATGCTAAACCATCTAGACCAAATATTTCTTATCATTACTCAGAAATCAATTAAATATAATTAGCAAAGTAAATATTATATACAAGCTAATTCTAGTAAGTTACCTATTTTACATAAGCTCCAGGGAAGCTGAGCAATAAAAACATTCTTTTCCCCTCAGGAAAACAAGTATCAAGTAGCATCTGTAAAACTCAACCACACTAATTTGCAAGAAGTTTTGGAATTAGCTAAATCTATCTAAACTCATCTAAACTCATTTAAACTGAAACTCACCTGCAGATGAACTACTGAAAAATGTGAAGTGCAAAAAATGGGTTTCTCCAAGGAGATAAGCAGCAAGAGGAAGTCTAGGGAAATTGTGGGACTACTCGTGAGCAGGACACGGAACAGATGACAGGGCACACAGAAAAGAGCAAAGGACTCGATGCCTTCTTCCCTTGAATCTGGCCTTCAGTAAAGAAAACTGCCACTCTCTTCTCAGTGATATCTAGACAGGACAAGAAGAATCTTAAAATAGTGGAAACTCCAGCTACATATAAGAAAATGCTTATTTATGTGAAGGTGATCACTATAACAGGTTGCCCAGGACCCCATCCCATCAGGTTTTGAATATCTCCAAAGATGAATCCTCCACAACTTTCTCTGGAGACCTGATCACAGGCACTGGACCAGGTCATCTCTAGAGATCCCACCCAAATCTGTAATTCTGTGATAAAATTAAGTAAAGAAAGCAAATTTCCTTTTTTTACAAAAGAAGCTGGACTCATGGTATTTTTCCCTTTATGTAATCTAATCTATACCCAAGTTCTGAAAAATAATAATTTCCTATTTAATTTGAGTGCTGGGTTTTTCCAAGTAGTGTATTGATAGTAGAACTCTTATTGATGTTGTCTGATGTTGATGATTATTATTGATGTTGTCTGATTTGAGACGGGATTACCTTACTTTCATTGTGATTGGCAGTGCTTTTCAAAAAGATATTGAGAAGTGTTTCTGTTAACTGTTTACTACTAAAGCTGTTTCAGTAAGATAATAGATAAGGAAAAATCTAACATCTCTCAGCTATCCTTGGTGCTGTAATTTATTTGGGTGGTTCTTCTTGTCTGCAAAACAAGCTGGCAGACCACAGCAAACCCCATTGTGATAAGGATTGCTACATTGCAAGTAAATGCCTTGCTAGCAATGATAAAGGCATAACAAACATGAAATTAGACAGCTCCACCATCTATTAATCATGGAGCAAAGCAGAATGCTGCCCATTGTTCTACACAATGGATGGTGTAGTTCCTAAGCAGTGGTGTTTCCTGAAAGGAAAAAAAAAAAAAGGTTCTGCTTTGTTTTTTTCTTTAACTTGTCCAAGATGTATTTTTCTCTAATCTGAAAAAAGGATGACTAAAAAGGGGTATGACAAAGATCTACAAAATCATGAGTTGTATGGAGAAGTTGGAGAGAGACCAAGTATTCTTCCAAAGCAAAACCTGTGGGGGATCAAAATAAGTTATTAGGAGCTACACTGGAAACAAATCAAAGTTTTCTTCATGTAGCAGAGAGGAGATCTAAGGAGCTACATGCCAAAAGGGGCAGTGGGTGCCAAAAACTTGCAGGAGCTCTAGGGGACATTGAACAACTTCACAGAAATTAAAACTACTGAGAGTTATTAAATACTCAAGCACTCTATCTAGATCAAGAAGCCTCTGAGCTTCTCAGCAGATGGAGGCTAGAAAGTATCCTGTGCATTTACCCCCTTTGTAATTTTTCAGGAACATTCTTGTTCGGTCACTCTTCCTTTGAGTTCTCCAATTCAGGACAGGCTGAAGTGTTCTCCCTAAGCAATGCAGGAAGAAACAAACAATTACAGAAAACAGGAAACAGCAAAGGTGGAGGGGAAGATCAAAATGAAGAAGAAAAAAACATAAAGAAAGGAAGAGATCCAGTCCACCCTTGACAGCACTTCCTGCTATCTTCAAACATACACGATCTGGTGAACACTGGTTAATGCCTGGGGCCACTCCATCTGTGGTCTGAACTGTGTGACACTGGGAAATGTCCAACACAGTATAAACTTCACAGTAAATGTGATAATAAAATGTATCCCTTTACAATATTCTTGCAGGAAGATTATGTTACTTTATGCAGTTATATTAATGTGATTACCCAAATGATAAATGCTTTGATTAATTTGTCTCATATCAATGTGTGACTATTACAAGTTAAATAACCCCATAAAAATGAGGTATTATATTTGTAAAAAAAGTTATGCATTGAAATAAAGCTTTTGAAAACCACTGACATTCATTTAGAATTCAGCTTAGATAAAAACTAGCACAGCCATACCTGAATAAAACACATTAAAACTTAACAGATTTTATAGATACTAATCTTTCATACAACCTTCTCATTCAAGTAGTTGTAGGTTTTAATATAATGAATCCAAAGGAAGAAATATACAAGATTATGTTAACTTGTAATCTTTAAAAACACACAAAATTAGGTGAAATCCTCATTTAGAGTGTGAGGATGAGGGAAGACAGATTGAGAAGGAAATGGGTTCTTTGTGAGAGAGCAGCAATTTGTACTTTTCTAACAGCCATTCACAGCACAAAAGTCTTTCTAAAGAATTCAAGTAGTGAATTCAACCTGTGATGGCATCCCCTCATTCATCTTTATTACAGAAAAATAGGCATCCAGCATGCTCACTAAGAATATAAAACAGATTTTAGCACCTAAGGCACCTTTCTATAAGAACTGCTGCCTGAAGCACAGGACTACTACAGAGAGAGCACTTGTTGCAGCACTATACTTAACAAATAGGACCAACAGTGAAATATTTTATTTTAGCCAGTCACAAACATTGGGTACCACCAATTTCAGGGTGTGTATTTCTCCTTTAGATGGAGGTATTGCCCCATCTGCTCCCCAGAACAACCCAACTGACTACCAAGGTGCAGAGCAGTCGTGCAGCATGCAGAGATGCACATGCACATGTGTTGCATGCTCTGGGCCTCTTTTACTCAGAGGAAATCTCTATGGCTCTGGTAGAAATGAAGTTTCCAAAAGCACATACTTTGTACCCAGAAATCAGGCTTCAGAATAATACACTTCCAACCAGAGGAATTACTGGTACATTAGGCAGAATGAAGGAAAATGTTGTTTCTTTCTCTTCCACTTAATGTTTGAGCAGAATTTCCTTTACACCAAACACAACTGTCTTACCTTTTCACACGAAGTTTAAGTTGGGAATGCATTGGAAATAATAATGAGTTCCTTATTCTTAGTTCCCCTTGCACGGGCACAAGTGTTGACCTGGGTGAAGAGACTGATCTGGGCTATCAGTGACCTGACAGTATTTTACTGGCCCTCTGGTGGCTTCCTTCAGGTTTCTGCAGATTCCAGTATAAATCCAGCCTCGCCTTTAATAAATGCAAAGGTCTTTAGAAGTTCTCTCTCTCTGACCAGAATCTTTACATAAGCTTGAACCAGACTTTTTTCCTCCAAGTTAACTTGCAGGTCATCTTATTACTTAATATTATTAACCCTAAACTCATGTTAATATTAATGTTACCAAGCAATAGTCACTTTAAGTTGAAACTACTACTCTGGGAGTGTGGGAGGAGAAACAGAACTTGAAAGAGCTTTGCCAAAAAAATGTGTTGTAGTTAGCTGGCAGACAGCGAAATAGCAGCTTTTGGTGTTCAGGCCATTGCTCTGTAACTACTCTTAAAGGCCTTAGGAGACATTCAAATTGAACCCCTCAGTTGTGAATTAGAGCCATCAATGCCACCAAAACAACAGCCATAGGAAATCTGAATGCAATGGAAAGAAAAGCTCCTGGCTTACTGTTCACACCTCCTGGGCTTCTGCACTGATGCCACTGCAGCCGTGTTGCTGTATGACAACTTTGGGAAAAGAAATAAAGAAAAGATTTTATAAAGGCCAAGCTAAAAGCACTATTTTAAATTTTCTTTGTAAGTGTATAAAGCTTTAATTAGCACTGCTCAGCTGGAAAGCTTATAAATATTTGAATGGCAGTAAGAATTAGTTTACTTCTACATACATCTTGGCATAAATTGGGGTCATGTGTAATTATCCAAATGACAGCATCCTCTTTGAGATAGTTTTAGAGGATCACATTTCCTGATCAATGTTGGAAGTAACTAATATTAATGAGTGATACTGAACCTTTAATGTACTTCCTTTTTATTCTTTAAAAGAATTACTTATGTTCAGAGCTTTATTCACATTGGAATAAGCTGTTCCCTGTCACTTTTTGTGACAATTACTAAAGTTCTGATTTATTCTGTGGCTTCAAAGATAATTGGCAATGCTTAACTAAATATTAAATATGAATCCCCAAGAAGGTTTTAAACCTGAGTTTTGAGTGAGTGCCTAATGTGAGAGATGTTTTGACTATTTTAATTCAGATGTTCTTACACTACCACCAAAAACTCTATTTAGCTGTCAAAGTTATAGGTTCATCTTTATATGTTAACAAGGTCAAAATATTTTCCTGTGGAAAAACATTAACTATAATCCAAAAATATAAAATGCTTCAACTTCTCACAGTGAAGACTTTCTGATTTGCCTAAGTCTCTTGAATACCAGATGTAATTTTGAAGAGTTTTAGTCTGAGTGAAACTCCTTTGTGACTACATATGCACTAAGTCTATGGGTTAAAGGTCTTCCCTTAAAAAGAACATTTTTCCCGGTTGCTCTTTTCTGATGACTCATACCAGATTCACTTCCCATTACAACTCAGTACCATTTAATGCAGCTTCATTTCCAGAGCCAGGCAGCATTACCACCGTGAGCTCCCCTTGGGATGTCACTACAAAATCAGGCACTCCCGATTTTATTAATTTAATTCATAATTATCAATGGATGAGCTCCTCAATGTGTATATCCGTTAAGATGTTTCTCACTGTATTGTTTAGCACAGACTGATATCTAGTTCAACAGAAGCTAAAGTGCTTTAATTGATGCCTAATTTCAAGTCAAGGGGGATCTCCAGATGTCAAGTATTTACTTGTATAAACATGTTTGTTGGGTGAAGTAAATAAAGGTGACATAAACCTGTCACTCAAGAGGCTATTTTAATTGACATTACTGTATTCCTTGGTATTGCTCTTGCCAAGGTTTTGCATTTTGGTTGTATGAATTTCCTTGGAAAGAACAGTTTTGTCATCTGTTTCAGATCCCATGGCACCTATGGCAACAATAGGATGAACAGACGGAGTTTCCACTTTAAACTAAGCACCAAACACAATCCCAGATTTTATCCACCTGGCAGGTAGACATTTGAAACAAATGCTTCATGTAGGGGAACTATATCCTGCATGGGACAACTTCTATTTCCATTGAGGCAACACTTCTGTTCTTTAAAGTATTCTTTACAAAAATATTCAAGAAACACCGGGCTGATCCAGCAGGAATGTAGAAATGCTCACATTTTTCAATTGTTGGTCTACAGAATGTTCTCTACAGACATTAACATCACTGTCTATCCCAGATACCTTCCACTCCTGCTCCTGTAACACCCTCACACACCCAACACTGCAACAGAAGCCAGTCCAGGTCAGTAACTAAAAACTTACTCCAAATACTCAGAGAAGAATTGCTGAATTGTTAAGTAATGATAATTGTTCAAATGAGCAGCTAGAAACTGCAAACTTGATATGTTAGAAACCCTTCAAAGCAGCAGGCAAATGTCATACTACAGGACTTGTCCACATCTCTTAGATGAAGAGAGTTGAATGTAGCATGAAGTTAATACTTAAGCACAAAGACAACAATTTACCAATTCTGACAGCTACTAGTTTGCTTTGGACTCCAGTGGTGCTGTAAGCTTTTGGTAAGCTCATTTTGCAATGTCTATTGTCTTCCTTTTTTTGATTTTTTTTTTCTTTTGTCTTATTGAAATGTAAGTTTTCCTGTTGGGGAAAAAGGAAAAGATTGGCACACATGATGTGCTGCAACTTGTTGCATGCTGAGCTTAGGATGGAGGGCCTTGCCTTGAGGAAGAATCTGTGCTGTGCTCCTTTCTCCCTCGGATTCACGCAGCATTCTCCTCAGTGTTTCCACTGGGTACCATGTCCTGGCAGGTCAGCACAGATCCCAGTCTCAGAATACTTTGCTGTAACTGCTGGTGCTTCACATACAGATATTCCCATTGCATCCATACCAATACCAGCACTTCAGTTACAAACCTCTGCACCCTGAAGTGTTACCAATCTAACTCCAGTCTGCTGGAAGCAGACAGTTTACATCAGTAGCTCCTACCTAGGCCTCCACTGCAAACCCACCACTTCCTACAATATGGGAAGTAATTAATGATAGACACCCCAAATGCCAGGACAGAACTCCTCCTCTCCCAGTAGGCATGGGTTACATCATTAGCCAAAGAGCTGTCACTCTTTGTTCTGGGTCCCAGTGCTTAAATGAGAGTCCAGATTCTACTGGAATCTTATTTAGGATGGATTAGTTTAAACTTTTTTTTTCCTATTTGTTTAATTTTTTGTCACAGTAACCATGGTGATAAGCTGTTCAGGAATTAACAGAATATTTTGAAATATATTAATTCCATCCCATATCCATTTTAATGTGTGCCATCCTTCAGATGCTAACTCACAATACTGTTAGCGTTGAGGTCCAGTGGACTTCTGGAATAATATTAAAGTAATTGATCCAGCTCCCAGCTTTATCAGGAGGCATTTGCTACCATTGAAAGTACACTATTTCACTTTTCTGGACCAGTTTCAAAGCACGGCATCACATATGGGCAAGTCCCAGAGCTTTCTATTTATTTATTTAAGAGGAGAACTAAACCACAGAACTAGAGCATTATCCACGGTTATTAGCAATGCACTTGTGCTGAAAAGGTTTTAAGGATTTATGCAGCAGTATCAGGAGCAGCTCTATGGGCTGCTTCTCCATTTTATGTTCTTTGCATTACTGTATAGTGTGAGTTTGATCATAATACTATTGTGCTGCTTGCATTCACTCAAGTAGGTGACTGTGGTGAATTTCAAAGATAAAGTGCTTCAAGGAACCTACATCTACCTCACTATATTCAGAATGAAAATAGAGGGAAAGACTTTGCAAACATCAAAATATGTAAGTTAGGTGTATCATAAACAGAACAAAGGAAAAATCATTCTTTAATCACAGGCAGCAAGACATCGTTATCTTGGAGTTAAGGTTGCTAAGCAACTTAGCTGGTACAAAACCTACAGAGCAGAAACCCTACTGTTAATAAACTATAAGTGTGGTAATGTCCAAAGTAACATGGATTAAATTGATAACATAGTATTTCCTGTACTCCCTTATCTGTACAAACCAGGCTAGTAATATTCTTATTCCCATTTTTCATTTGAATAATATTTCATTTTGTTGAATCCTTTATCACTGCACAACAATTAGGTATAGAAAAACAGTCTAAAAGATAAAGCACAAGGGACAGAAGAATAAATATTGAGTGATGGCATTTGACAATTTCACTTGCTATTGAGACTGTGGAAAGTATCTTACCTGAAGACCTCTTGTGTCTGCCCCTTGCTTCATTCATAAAAATCCCACAGCTATAGAAATTGAAGATATTTTAGGAATTTTGGTCTTTAGGTCCAAATGCTACTTGTCAGGCCAGGTTCATCACTTAATTTGTCTTAGAGACATAAAAATCACTCTGGAAACTATGAACAGAAAGATAAAGGAAGTAGATAATAGTAAATCCCCTTTTGAACATTCTATGGACATACTGGATGTGTCATAGTAATTACAAATAGTCCTCCAGGTATTTCCTAAATAAGCATTTGATGTGAAAAGAGGCTGAACATGCCAAAGTTATGGCTGAAGCTCATCACACAGCTCTTACATATGAGAAAATAAGTCAGGATTTGTGAATCACAGAACAGGAGCAAAGGAGAAAAAAGACTACACTAAAATTTTATTTTTCCCAAGAGAAGTAAAATCTGAAATCCTCCTCATTCCTGTCTGAACAAAATCCTGCAATTACAGGAACTACCTCCCTGGCTTCTTTCAGCATTGCCCACATCCTTGTGCACTGGGTGGCTCTGGAGCTGACACTGGTGTCCCCAGAGCTCAAATGTGACCCCTCAGTCACCCAGCTCCTCTCCATGACCTTGTCCTGGAGCAGAGCTTGGTGGGCTGTGGCTGGACTCAGCCTTTCCTTGTACAACATGTTCCTCCTGCTTCTGCTCCTTGCTTGTGTTCCAGGTTGTTATTATTATTATTATTAAGTCTTTGTGGGAAAAGAAGGAAAATTCAAGACAGTGTTATCTAGAGAAGGTTATGTCTCAAGCAAAGGGCTCAAAAAGTTGAAACAATGGATTTTTCAACATCAAACAAATTGCTTTACCTCATAAAATACAAAGATTTATTGGGTTAGTGTTCAGCTTATTGGACACACTATTCTGCAGTTCAGACTATGGGGATAAGTGTAATAAAGGTTAGAATAAATGCATTTAAATTTGATTTAGACCTTGAGTTAAACAACCTCATTTCCCATATACCTTTGAAGCATCAAGGCTGCAACAGTCCTTATACTAACACTGTCTCTGTAACACTACAATTACTTTTAAAATATAAACTATGTGACCCTTCAAATTATTTTTGCTGGATCCCCGTTGCCTCAATATTCATCCTAAGAGCTTTTAATCTCAAGCATTTTTCCTCAGCTGCTCCACTGACCATAAAGCATCACAGCAAGACGGAGGGGAAGACATTAAACACCCAGTGAAAGATTTCTGCTGACTTCAGTAAACATTAGATCAAGCAAATAACCATGCATCAACCTCTGCTTCGATTAATGGGTTTCAGTGAGAACATATTTCATAAGCAAAGCCCACTGAAAAAACACATTCATCCTTGTTTCTCTGAATTTTCGGTGGAGGGAGCATGGAGCTAAAGCACCATGGCAGTGATCTTTCCTGTTGGTTACCAGCACATGACCATGAGCAAGAGAATTATTACCCCGATTTCTCACGTAGGAACAACAGAAAAAGGTGGATAACTATCTGTTCAGGGAGCATGGGTTGTCTTTACAAAACCTGAAATAGAATACAAGTCTTCTGCATCCCAGCTAAATGTCTAAGCCAAAAATCAGTTTTATCGACACCAGAACAGCTCTCCCTTTGCTGGGTCTCAGCTGTCTGGCCTCTATAACCTATGCTTTTTAACCATGCACTTTGAATAACATGTTTAAACTCTTGGGCCACGGAGTGCCCTAGGCAGTTTAAACTTCAGATTTCTTTGGCATGAGTCTAACTTTTTTTCAGATGACACCAGTTTGAATGCCTGTCTCTCTCCTTTTACTCCTGTGCTCAAAAGGGAAGTCTGCCAATCTCTTGAGACATTACTCTCTCCAAACTAGGCAGTCCAGTTCATTTAGACAAGGAACTTTACAAACCCATGAGTGGAAATAATTTGTGTTAATAACAGTAGACTGTCATCTATAGATTTTACTCTTCTTCAGTACCATTTATAAACACTACTCATAACCAAGCTCGTTGTTACACCTTATTTAAGAGCTGTTTAATATAATGGCTTTCCTGTTTTGCTCTCTGTGTGCTCAGGGAAGAGAAGGGAAGCCTAAGAAAATAAGGAAAAAAGAGAGTCATCAATTTGATAGCTCTGCAGTAATGAATAGTTATTGCTATCTCCAGACTCCTTAGGTAAATGACCCATCGAGTGATTACCACATCCCCGGAGCGATTGAACCTGCGATCCCTATGTGGTCTCCCCTCAAGGGCAGCCGTTTAACTTCCAGGCAGGAGCAGTTATCTTTGTCTGATCAGCCCCTGCTCCTTCACTTCCTCAGCAGGGTATTGACCTGAAGCCTCCTTGTAAATCATGGTGATCATTCTCCACTGTTCTGAGTGCAATTCAGCAGCTGCAGAAAATGCTCCCCTCAGAGGCGAACAGAAAAGCAGTTGATAACTCCTTACTTTGCAGTGCAAAATAAGTTTAGGACAAAAGCATATGGGGAAAAGCAGATAAAATGACTGCAAATGACTTCTATACATGCTATTCAAACCAAGTTTTGCATCAACTTTACCCAGTCCTGGATTGAGCAAGAATTTCATTTCCCTCTCCGTTTACTTTGCCTTTTTTCCTTCCTTCCTAAGACACAAAGAAGGCTGAACTGAGTACTCTGGCAGGATCTCTCTTTGCTCTTCCTCTTGAAGTATGAACTTCAAAGGAGTGAGGTACCACACATGGCACAGTTTGGTGACTGCATCCCACTGCAAAGGAGTTGGTAAAAACTGCCGTGGAAGGCACCAGCTGGAGAGAAAGAACACGTTGGCCCAGCACCATTTACCCCTTCCCTTGTCCCTGCAAACCAGATCTGCCCATCCTGCTTCCTCTTTTAAGTTTTTTTTAATCAGGAAAACAATTTCACTCACCTGCATTTCATCTGATAAACCCCAGAGACAGCCAAGTGGACCCCACTGGGGTACATCCTGCAGAGCTTTGACACTTGGATGCCTTTTCCTACTGCTTTGTCACACATATTAGGGATTCATATTAGTTTGTGGCTTCAGTTTCTACAAGAGACCTGTCTTGTTCAGCCAGGAAATAGAAGGCTTATATAACAGTAATTCTCTGCTGCTCCATGCTCCCATAGCATTTCAGACAGCAAGTCTGCTTTTGAAATTTCTGCCTGGCAGCCTGCTCCAGTCTCCTGCAGAGAACATGAAAAAATAACATTTATTTTGCCTATAATGTTCCTTTGCAATATTTCCTGTAGTTTTACGGTAGACAAGATTAAAAAGTGCCATGACCAACAAGGAGTTCAGTAGTGGGTGACAATTTAGAGTGCAATTCTACAATAAGAGATTGTTAGGATGGCAGCTTGTTACAGCTTGGCAAGAAACAGTGTGCAACTATGCAGTTAAATTTAGAAATTGTCACTCTCAACTGTGAAACCTCCATTGCCTTGGTCAAAAGTCTCTCTAGTGCTTCAGAACGATTTTCCTTTAGACTTAACTCACATTTCAGGGGAAATTGTGGCAGAGAAGTCCTATTTCTTTCTTATTTAACATCACAACAACTTCTTTTAAATTGTACAAGTGAGTGCCTTTTTTTTTTCTCTGAACTTTCCCTCTTGTGCAGAATGGTGAGCTGCAAATGGTCCATGAACTATGCACTCATCTTTGCCATTCATTCCTCTTAAAGGCACTGAAGAGCTGGGTATTCCTTACAAAAACACATTTATGCATAAAATGGACATTAATTCAAATTAAATTAATTCAAAATAATGAAAATAATTATCCTAGAATTATCTCTAAGAATTATTATCTCTATTTTGAATATGCTACAGTACTATTTCCTTGGGTACATGGAAAGAGCTTCACTAGAATATCTGCAGGATCTGCTGTAGATTTCTGTACTCCTAATCTCAATTATCATTCATGTTTTTAATTCCAGATTGTAGCTACCAAAAATCTTGGAATATGCTGCAAAAATGGCATACCCCAGACTCTACATTAGTTTCCATTGGCTTAATTTGTGGGCCCCCAGCCTTTATGATTGTGTGATTATCTGCACATCTGAGCCATTGAGTTCACTTGACTAGGTCCAGTTCTCAGTAGCCCACACTGGAAATATCAAAGATATTGCAATCAAGACCATTTCTAAATTTCATACAAAAGTTAAGCTTTTGAGGTGGGTGGTGTGTTTTTTCCTGTTTTTTTTTGTTTGTGTTTTTTTTTTTAATGAAAGCGACAAGCCAATGAAATCTCTTACAATTCCTCACCAGAATTTCCAAAGTGTGCCTATGAAAACTTGACCAAACCAAATATGTATACCTATTCCTGAAAACATTTCTAGGTTAAATAGTTGACACATTCCATAAAAGAACCCCAAAACAAAATAACACAAAACAAACCCAACCAAAACCCAACCAAAATGAAACAATACAACCTCTCCATGCAGAGGTTCCATCAGACATAACTTGCTGCATTTTGTGCCACTGTAGCCTTACATCTGAAATTCCAACTCTGCACCAGTGCTCTAAGCCAAGAAATGAACCTGACTGCACAGCTCTGCAGCTTTAATGGCTTCATATTTGATTAAACTTATATCCTATTTACTCTTGCAGAGCATGAGAGAACTACATTTAAGATTTAGAAATCAAGCTCAGCCAGTAGAACTACAGCTCACAAGACCTGTGCTGCTTCCCTGACATTACAAACAAAACCAGCTCAGCCCTCTGAGCTGTGAGGTCCCCAAATACTTTATTCTTTCAGAATGACTGTACCCTACATTAACTGCAAGAGTAGGTGTTAAGTTTTGTCATACAACTTCAAACCATACTATTGCAATTTATTTAACAGAGCTGACTCAGCTTCCTGTGGGAAATGGTGCCAAGCTCCGTTCTGCAGGTGGGTAGGGGGAGGAGCATTCCTGGCCCTGAGACTGAAGCACGAACTACAAGCTTCCCTAATTCCCAAGATTATGCTGCACTTCAAAAAAAGAAGTAGCCATGCTGTATTTTAAGTCATACATTTTTACTTTTACCTCTGTTTCTGAAGCATAGTGAGCTTCATAAGAAATTCTATTTGTAATGGCGGAAACCATGTTTTACCATTTGAAGTTAACGTATTCAATTTGAGTTTTCCTATATTATTCTGCTTTTGTTAGAGATGATAATTTTAAAATCATCATCAGTAGAATATCCTCTTCACATGAGTGATGGTAAAATGAAAGTATCTTATTTTGCAAGCCAACAGTCTTGAAATAGTGTCCTTAGTGTAGCAATAGCAAACACTGAGCTAAAAGAAACCCTATGTTTTAGTAAATAAGACCATTATTTCTCATTTCTTGTAGGCCTTATATCTGCAGCCAGATCAAAGGTGAATTGCTGATAATTTCCAGTATAAGCCCTGACACTGAATTCTTCCACCTACTGTTCTTTTTTTACTGAAGTGTCCAGTAATTACTAAGAAAATAAATTAATATTGGGAATATTTCCTTGTGCGTGTTTATTCTAGTATCCAACATGTTTATGCAGCTTCATTATGTTTAGCATAAGCTGGCTGGTTTGATATCTCTGGGTCACTATAGACTGCTCTTTTTTTTCATCTCAGCCTTAGGTCTTACAGTTTAACAACTATTGTTGGATTAAAAAGGCTGAAGATGGACAAAAGTTGAGTGTTTAAGCACTAAACTATGTGTTGGTAACAGAAGGTTTTGGGGAAACTCTCAGATATTTTGTTAAAATTGTCTGGGGCAAAACAGGAGCAACAAAAGGCAACAGTGATTTGGGTGTTTATTGGGATGTGTTTCAGCCCTCTGCTCTAACAGTGTTTCTTGAGTTGTGCTCAAGCTAGGCACTGTCACACACAAAAAAATTGTGTGTGTGAGTCACTACGGCCTGTGTCTTGGGCACAGAAAATCATAGAAACCAAAAGGAAGATATTAATCCACTGGTTTCAAGTGGATCCATTTAGGTACATGGATTTCCTAGGCACTCAATCATCTTGGTGCTCCTACAGCAGCAAGTTTTACACAAACAGGCCTGGGTTTGCTTGTTGTGCTCAAGAATGTACTTTTCAAAGCAAATCTCCCTGTCCCCATTTACCTGATTTTTTTTACATGGTGGACCAGTTTTGATGTGCACGAACTCCATTAGTTTGAGGTGCAACTAAATTGGAAGTGCACATCAACCACGAATGGGCAATGAGTTCACAGAATGAGATCTTAGTCTGATATAAAGCCACCCATCACCCCTTCAAAACCCACACAGGGGGTACCTGCAGCCTGTTTGTTCCTGCACATCCACAGCCACTGCTCCACGCTGTTTGCTAACCAAGACACAGCCCACAGAACTGAAAAGTTTGTGGAACAGCAGATTGGTTTTTAGGACTTCTCAGGGTGGAAGCTGGTTTTTCTACTCGTTTTCACTGTGCCCAGAACAATAAGACTTCAATCTAGATCCCAAGATGCAATATTGCAATAATTATAAAACCTAGAAATATGAAAGAAAGCTAACAGGCTGCAAATATGGAATTAAAGTAGGTTCTAGGTTTCCAGCAAAAGGGGAAGTGAGGCTGCCAGACAGCATGAAACTAGGAGGAAATTCCTTCCTACTTCAGTGCTGTAAGGAAAAGCAGTTGAATCAGAAGGTTAGTCTCTTTTCTTTCTATCCCTGCTGTCAGAAAAGAAGGAACAATTCTTACTTATTAGGTCAGCATAGTCTGCAAAGCTTTGCAACATAACAGAGATGTAAGTACTTCCTTGTGCCTAAGGCTCACCCTCTCAAAAGACATATATATATAAATGATACACACACAAATATATATATTCATTAATTTTATACTTTGCTGAGCACTTTCAGAGATACTATCATCAGCCAGGAAGACCAGGGAATGTATTTTCAGTGAAAACACTTAGGAACACCATTTCATGTTTTCACAAAAGTAACATTTTCCATATATACCAAGGCACTGCAACAAGCATTCCAAATTGCTGGTTTGCCTGGTTCTAGCAGGGTTAACCTGGCCTTGTTCTTTAGAAAGATTTTTTTCCAGCTGAAATATCTAACTCTTCACATATGACCTCAAATTCAGCCACTTTCCACCTCCCACACTAAACTGTGGCTGTTTTGTGATGACAAATCTGCTGAGTGGGACTGCATCTGCAATAATCACTTTTAGCAAGAAATCATATTAAAAAGCTAATCAGGGAAACACATTTTTGTGCATTTTAATATTTTTTCTATTCATATGAAACAAAACAGAAATGTAGAATATATTAGACTCATTTCACCTTTTGGGGGCGAGCGAGAAGACTAATTTTAAAGAAAGCTTTTTACTATTTGATAAAGACAGTCAAAATTTGGCATGCTAATGGTATAGCATTTGGAAAAAAGGTATGTATTATTTTAAGGCTAATTTGACAAATTGCCATCATTAAGGACTTGAAAATGGCTAAGTCTAATGCAACAGCTCAAGTGCATAAGGGTAGAATGATGGCTGCTTTTCGTTCTTTTCCAGAAAATGCCGTAACTTCACTTGAGCACCGGTGACAGAATGGGCTGCTTGTCACTACATCCCAACTTGGGAACAGAATTTAGCTCCTAGGAGCCCTGCAATCAGTGACTTAGCTTGAAATCAGGTAAATTATAACTAGCAACAGTATTACCCAAAGAAATCTCTCTAGGATCCAGACTGAGATAATTAATAGCATACCCCTACTTGATACTTAAACCATAGCTGAACCAAACTGGAAGAAAAGCAGGAGGTGAGTGAAGAGCTTAACTCCAAAGCCACAGGATCAGGTTACCCCGAGCAGTTTGGCTACACTGAGCTCAGTGGGGACCCCCAAGTTTATATTCCCCCAGGGAATTCTCCAACAGGGCACTTGGAGCAGGAGAGTGGCTGCCTTGCCTTAGGGGCACTAAAGGCAGAGAGGTGCTCTCAAGGAGGATGCAAGCCTTAGGTGGGAATCCAATCTCTGGAAAAACTAATCCCTCTCTTATTTCTATAGAGAGTCTTACCTGATTGACGTTTAATAGGTTTAGAATTTAGATTTGGGACTCTGCAAGTCATGTCAATAAAGGTTTGGGTCCATAATGCTTGTCTTGATCCAATTTTAAAACATACCGAATTTTTACAAGTAATTTTCATGGATTGGTTTGACTCTATGTAGCTGGTGGAAATAGAAATGCTATTTCATTATCAAATTAAATCAGTACTTACCAAATTAATATGCAAGCCCCTACTAGATGACCATTTTTATTCTGCTCCCTGACTCTACTAATATTTAAGTTTCCTGGTGTCCAGATAATGCATATCCAACAAAAGTCTTGGAATAAAGTCATTATTACCCAAAGAATTAAAGGATAAAATAGGCAAAAAATGATTTAAGTGGGAAAGAACACAGCACATTTCATCTTGATACTTTTGATTCTACAATCACATCAACAAGGACAAGATATATTTATTTTATGGACCAACATTTCTGGAAAAAAACATTAGAGTTGTTCTTTTGTCTTCAAAAACCTCATAATGGCCATTGAAAAGTTGTCATTTCTTATGTTTTTAATGTAACATTTAATCTGCACTTAATTACAAAAGGAAACCATGTAATCCACTTAATGAGATGGAGTTAAAAATAGCAAAAAGGGGTACTATAATATATAATGAATTCTGACAGCCGCTTATATTTAGGGAAATAAAAATTCTATCCAAAAAGTTGAAGAACTGAAAGAGCAAGCAAATTCTCATTGTATGCCTGAGGTCTGAAGGGTTATTCAGCAGGGCACTAACAATCTTCAGAGCCGAAGCTCAAGATCTCATTAAAGCATAGAATTCTTTATGCATATTAAAACACTAAGCTCTGTCTCATTGCTTAACTGTGCTGCAGAATGTAAAATCTCACTTAGTTCTACTGCTACTTTTCTGTCCAGCTTTCCCAAAGTGCTTTTGAACTGGAAAGCTACTCTAAGAACTTCTGTACTGTATATTCTCTTTTTCTTACACTGGTGAAATCAATCCACATTTGGTCCTGAGAATGCAGTTATTCTGTCATCAAAGGATTTATTCTGTGATCAGTTCACAAAGTAACATGTGCTATGAAGCTTTATGCATATTAAAAATGATGCACAGCAGGTTTTCACATCCTCAGGTTTTGCAACCATACCTCTCACTTACATAATCATCATACATAAATATTCTTTGCATGAAAAGTTATCTACTCTACAGTTATCTACAGTCAGTAAAAATGTAAAAGAAAAAATATGTCTTTAGTTAAATGAGTATCTTCTAGAAAACAAGTCATCATGTTCCCTCAAAAAAATTGAAAGAAATTAAGCATAAAAATGGAAATGGGTAAAAAGATCTTCCCTGTTAAATACACAATAGTTCAATTAAATGCTATTTAAAGAATAAACAGTTCAAAAGACATTTACTTTGTTTTTCATCCAAGTATGTTAAAATATAATTTGTTCACCCTCCACTCTCAGGTATGGTTTTACTCTGAAGGGCAGCAATCTTACATAGCAATACATAATCAACACAACAGCTGTAAACTCTAGATTAAAGGCTGAAAGTAAGGTTCACCATTTTAAAATCGTGAATAATTGCAAATATGGCCTGTGGTAGCTTCTCTCGCATTTGAGCTCCCAAACCAAGATTAAATATCTTTTGAGTCTTTTACTTCAGTCACCAAGGCTTCTTGAGGATTCTGAAGGATGTCCCTAGGATGTGATGCCCCAAAGACAGATATTGAGCTGCTGATGACCCCAGGCACAAATATTTTACCAGTCAGCATGAAAACTCAGAGATGTTCAAGCCAGCGTGACTCTACTGGAGCCTTCAAAAACTAATGGACTGTACTTTCTGAAGCTGCCAACTTAAAACAGATATCCTGAAGTACTTCTTCACCTGTGTCCTTAAATCAATCCTACTGGCAGAACTTAGTTTTACTGTTGTACTGAGGAAAAGTTTTTATTGAGAAAACAGAAACATACCTTCTCATCTGTCCATTATAAACAATCAGTATGTCCATTAAAAACAATGCCTTCTCAAGTTATTTAATCCCTGTCTGTGTTCTTCTCTTTCTTCAACAATTTCAATAACATCTTTCCTCATTTTTATGCACTATCATCAATGCAAGCAATTATTGGGGGGGAAGGAGAGAAAAGATAAATAACCTTTTAGACTAATGGATGGAAAAAGTAAAACATCAGAAAGCAGGAAGAGGCAAACTTGCTTGGTCTCAGAGCAGTTGCCATGGCACTGCATCTGACTTCTTGTCTACAATAGCTGCAGATTCACTCACTCTCTGGCAGGAAGCAGCAGCCACAGGAGTTGGTTTTCATCCTCTCTGAGAGAGAAAATTTATTTTCCCCTCACCTTTTAGGCATTAAAACTCAACCTTGTTCACAGTGCCAAGAAATACTGAGCTGACTGTGAATTTCAGCTAGAGTAGGAGTCAGCCTACATCACTCCCCACACTGACTCCTCTGGTTTTCAGCCTCTCACCTTCATCACTGAACCTGTTCCAGTCAACCTCTCCAAAACGTTTTCAGTGTTTTGTACAGCCAAGTAATTCCTGTTGCTCTACTACTTCTAATTTCAATCAAAAACATATTTTTTCCTTTCCTTCACTGAAATTTGACATATCCGAGTGACCAGGATGACAAAGTCCAAAGCTTATATTCATAATAACTCATTAAATATTTTCAATGACTGCACATATCAATCTACATAATGTCAAAGAAGAAGCAATAACTAGTTCACCTCCTAAAACTTAACCCAATTGAATAAGCTGATAAAAAGTCAATTTCCTTTTCCTGCAGCCTCTTTTGGTGCACTTTCTCTCTTTCACCTAAATGACATCATCTATTCTCAGTATTTCCAGAAGTGATTTCTGTCTTTGAGTGATCTAAATATCTCCCGGCTGTATTCCAAGCTCCCATTTTAGCACCAGAATCGAAGGTGTGCCTTGTCACCTCCAGCTAACTAACAAAAAGAAAGTTTCAAGTTTGCCAGATCCCTTTCCCCTCATTCAAACCTGTCCTCTCTTCCATCATTAGAACACTCAACCTATTTCTCCGTTAGCAAAGCTGTTACTAAATCCTATCAGCCTTCCTTTTATGTTTTCCTCTCTCTCTCTCTGATCCTGAAACCATAGTAGATACTTTTGGCAGTACCCCTTTTCCTGCTTGTCACCCTAAGTTCTTCAGTGTTTTGGAAATCCAGCTGCTGACCACTCCACCCCTGACAGCTGATTTTACCATTCCTTTAACACTTGGGCTTTTCATTTTCATATTCAAAAGTCTCCGCCTCTTATGTGAACTGATATCTCAGGCTTTAGCTTAGCCTGTGGTGCCTCTGAGCTCTCCTCTCCAAACGTTTCTGCCAGCTTCTCTGGCATAGCTGCAATCATCATTGCTTAATAATGCTTTTTATTTTTGGTAATGGGAAGAGGAAGCAAAAAGGCTCTCTTGAGTCTGTCCCAAAACAAGGGGTTTGCCCTCAGAAGTCCCTCTATGCTCCAACTAAACACAGAACTATAACAAGTGTGCTGCTCTGTACTGCTTTTATTCCACTAGGGAAAAAAAAAAAGCCTCACAAATTTTCAAGCCACTTAGCAACCTTGGCACTTCAGGGTCTGAGCAACAAGGGACAAACAAAGTACAATTAAGATTCGTGGCTCAATTCTTTGTGCCTTCTGCCTTTCCTTTGCAGAGGCTCCCTCATCAGGAGCCTTAACTTCCATCCCTGCAACTATTCTGGGACTGCTTAGAACAATGGCATTATTTATGTGTTGGCCACAGTTTGACTGTTTGTAGCTATGCCCTTTGCTTCCTTTCAGAACAGCATATGATGATAATCACCAGCTTTAGAAACCAAGAACAAGTGCCTGCAGCAAAGGAAAGCACCAACTGCAGTAAGTTGGCAATCTGGAGGTTGAAGTTCCAGACCTGTTCCAGCCAAACTGCTGCGTGACCTGCTCTCAGATTATACCTGCAACTAATTTCTGCACAAGCAATAAAAATACCTGAGCTCGAGCAGGCTACAAGGCTCATCTCCATGTCTCACCAAACTCCAGATTTGCAGCCATATGTCTGCACTTTGCACGTTTTTTCTTCTTATATTTTTCAATGAATTTGATTTAATGATATCAGGGCACTTCTTGCATTTACTTTCCACAAGTGCTCAAACAATTGAATTTTCCTGATATAAATAGCTGTGGAGAAGGAATTAATGGCAAGGTATTAAGCCTAAACATTTGTGGCAACCTAACATATGAATCAGTGCTGAAATTACATGCACTCTGTCATTCAGTAAATGGAAAGAAAGAGACTATTGTGATATATAATTGAGTACCTGCAAGTAACACAGCTTGGAAATGAAAAACTAGAGGAGAGTTGTCTACAGTATATAAAGGGGAAGGCAGGGCATGAAAAGGTGAAATGGAAAAACATACATGAAACCTAAATTATTAAATTAGGTTAATGAAATATATGATACTTTAGTTTTTAAAATCTTGAGCTGGTAATAACCTGTCTCTCATTAGTTCTGAGTATGAAATTCAACATTTAGGTTATAAGTAATCTTTCTCTCCTTAGTTTCCTTCCCTTGTCTTCACTGTTCCAGTTCTCAGTGAAAGAAACAGGTCTTCATGGTTATCACACACATTCCTCTATTAGAGGAATTAGAGTTTCTAACTGCATTTTCTTTCCATCACAGATTTCATTCTCCTGTGCTTAGTTTATATTGTGTTGCTGAGTAAACTTTACCCAAACAGGGATTTTCATAATTTGTTTTATAAATAATTATGCCTTTTAATAAAAAAGTTAATTGTAAACAGCAACATAGAGTTAGTTGTATTCCACAGAGCTGGACAAGTTGCAAAACAGCTTAATACAAGCATTAATAACTGCAACTATAGACAAAAAAAGAGTAATCACATTCAGCACTTATGCAAAGTACATTATAAAAAATTAAATGTTTTACTAAAATAGAAACCATAAGTGACCCATAGAATGCTGAATTTAATGTCTTTACTACTGTTAAACGATTTGCTTCTCATGGTATTATTTTGCAAAATTAGCCTGTTAGTGGCACCATGTTAGAATTTAAATGACCATTATTTTTTTTAAATGTTCAGAAATTCAGTTCTGCAAGAACAATGCTGAAAACATGATTACTAGAGGAACACAAGGAGGAAATACGTCTTTCTCAAGCAGCACCTTCCCAACATCACAATCCCATTTTCACTTAAAAGTTAAATCTCTGTATAGGACTTAGTAACTTTTTCCCATTTTAGTTTCAATTTCTCTGTTACATAAGAGAAGACAAGTGGAAGACAGTACTGACACAGCACAGACCTACTTCAACAGCTAATTATTCATTTCAGAGCACAAGTGCTCTGCTTCCAATAGATGGTAAAAGCCTGTGCTGAAAAAAAATTTACAGAAGAGAAAAATCAACACAATTATTTTTACAAGTAATAATGTTGCTCTACTTACCTGACCTTGCAACCAACTTCCAAGTTTACCCATATGTCCATTTTTAACTTCCGAAACTTCTTGGGAAACAGGGGTTTACTTTGTGCTTACAGCTGATTGTATTTTTTCTACCACAAAGCATTTTGTGGAAGAAACTTATTATAACTTCCACTTTAGTAAGATCACAGAATCATAAAATAGTTTGGGTTTAAAGGCCATTGAGTCCAACCTCCCTGCAAAGAGCAGGGACACCTTCAACCAGATCAGTTTGCTAACAGTCCCATCCAGCTTGACCATATTTCCAAAGATGAGAACTTTACAAATAGTCTTTAATTTTTTTTTTTGCCTGCAGAGGTGAGGGCAGCCCTGAAACACTGCTGGGGCTTGGGAGCAGCTACCCCTGTGAGCACAGCCACAAAAATCAGCCACTTCCTGCACTGCCTGTGAATAACTTTATTCCTATAATCAGGATAAGTGAGGTTCTCACATTCCAAGTCAAACACACCCAAATTCCTACAGAGACCAACAAAACATTTTACTTCTTACAAGTCCTACTGCCAAAACACCCTTATTATAGAATCACATCTTCAATCTTCAGCTACAAGTGAAGGGGGATGCACTGATTTACCAGGTAAGATATGAATACACTCTCCCAAGAGATTTATTTAACATGTTGACCTAGCTTTTCTGTAACTCTCTCCGAACAAAAGACCTAAGAACACTTCTCCTCAAGAAGTTCTATTTTAGCAGAGTACAGCTCAGTTTGAGGGAGGCCAGCAATGGACTGCTCTATGCTTTTCTCCTCTTGCTGTGGGGTTCACACTGAGTTCAGGAACTTAAAAAAAAAAAACCTTTTTAAAATACCTACTTTCAAGTATTATTTCCTGAATGAACCAAAATTAGAAAGCCCAGAGGATTAACATTCTTTGGGTTTAACCTGGAACAGAATTGTTTATTCCGTGTTAATATATTTTAATAAAATTATTTACAATGACCTGAGTTAAATCCTAGAAATGTAAAGATACATCTTTTAATGGTCCTACAACCAAGTAAACTGAACACACTGCCCTATTTTTTTGGCAGAATGCTAGTCACAAAGTACACACAGTGGCCCACCAGCTCTCCAAAGCAGCCCAGGACCTGCAAACTATTTATTTGCTCAGCAATGAGGCAAAAGAGGAAGGCAGGCAAGATGCACTCTACAAAATTATCAGACAGGGACAAGTGTGGTAGGGCATAAATCCCTAAGAGAGTTGCTGTTCTAAGGCATAGGAAATAACTTGCTATTTTCACAGTTGCAGCTATAATTTTATTCATTGTACTTAACAGAATAATGCAATAAAAGTACCTTTAAAATGGATGCACTCCTGAAGGAATTAAAGCATTTTCATGATTGCTAAGTTTGTTTTAGAGAAAAGTCTTTTACATTTATCTCTCTTTCCAGTAACGTCAGCTTGTACTAGGGTGAAATCAAAAATCCATCATGAAAACATACTTTGAAGAACTTGGTCCTAATCTTCAAGCCTCAGGGCTGGATTTTTTTTGTTTGTTTATTCACTCTCTAGGGAACAGAAAGCAGAAAAACTTCATGTTCTTCTAAGGATGTGTTCTCTCTCACAGCATTAATTTTCTCCACTTTAGTCTCAGCAGGTCACTGCAATTTTGCAGTGTCTGAGTTTACTGTAGTAGATGAAAATACATTTACATAGAGAATTCCTCATCATAAACAAATCAGCTGCAGAAGAGAGGGAAAACTTCCTTTGAATTCCATCATCTAGAACTTCTGAAAGGTCCCACAGCTGGTTACATCCAACCAACTGCACAAGTGCTGGCACCAGCCTGGATCATGATTTGAGAATCTCTGCATCAGGTGTGGGATGCCAGCACCCCTTCCACTTTCAAGAGTGATAAACAGTATTTTATTATCTTTATTGTCAGCTGTATGTACATTCTACATTTAGAACAACTGATCCAACTATTCTTACGAGGTTACACACACAACTCACAATGGCCACATCCTCAAATATACTACAAGTTTGAACTTATAGTCAGAATACCATCTTCAAAAGTTAAAAAACCCTACTGCCACCACAGCAAAAAAAACTGAAGGAACTTTCAAACCTACTGGCATGCCTGTTTGAACCAATAACTTAAAAATTCCTTGTGCAGAACAGATTTGATTGGTATTTTACAGTAATGCCTTCTGTCAAGGAAGCACCCAATGGGAGCAAGTTACTACATGGACTCTAATATAGCTTGCCACATTTTCACTAGTGTTTTCAATGTCCACACAAGAAATTGCCCATTAAATTTATAGACCAATTTTATGCTAATTATACTCATTACACTCAGTGAGAAAACTAGGTAATTGGGTTATTGTACTTCTATCTTTAGAAATAAATTAGAATTCCTGCTTAGTTAGAATAATTTAAAGTGTCTGACTGTGCCTGTTCAAAGCATCCATTAACAAATGCTGGCTTCTACTCGACTTCCCACTGCATTAAACAGGCCACTTCTACACACAAGACAAGGCAGCTAATCAACTGGAAGTTGAAAATAAATATGCAGGGAGCAGGCATACAAACCCCAGTGTTAAAATGCATTTGCCTTATGCCAAGATTCATTTGTAAATTCATCAAGTGTTATATTTACTAAGTCATGTTGATGTGTTTTCAAGATGGTTAACTGCTCGAAAACAAATAATATTTACAGTACAGTTAAATGGAGTTATTCAGCAACACTCAAAAGTAGAGCCTGAACAAGAAGGTGCACAGAAGCATTTCTAGTGCAGCAGCACTCAGGGCAGTGCTGTGGTGAAAGGAGGGTTGGAACCAGATCAGCTTTAAGATCCCTTCCAACCCAAGCCATTCTGTGATCTAACTCTCAGATCCCTTTTACAGCTAAGGGGCTCTGATTTCAATTCTCAAGACTTCTAAAATTATGCACAGTCTCTATGTGAGAGGCCACTATTCCATTTCACAGTCTCTATTCAGAGTTCTAGGAGAGCCAGTGTAACAAAGCCAAGACATCCAGCAGAAAATGCCAGAGAAGTCAGCAGGGACTGAGTAATTTTATATTTGTGAAGATTTATTAACTCTCTGCAGGGAAACACTCCCCTGCACTTCAGAAGCCTTTGTGTTCATAAACCAAATTCTTTCCCAAAGCAGAACAACTAAGTCTGCTCCAAACATAGGCTAATAAATAATCATACTATTATCTTAATGTCATATCTCTGGGATAGAATTTAATTTAAAACTCTATGCTTAGCTATCTTCTAAGGGATAATAAACTTTTAGGTACAAAGAAATACCAGCCACCACGCTGTAAAACATCCTGAACAGAGACACAATCACCCAACCCATTCAGGGCTCAAAGTTTCACTTCACAATGAAGAGAGTCAGGAGGGAAAAAGAACACAACAAAAATAAACAAAAGAAAATTGTACACATCTACTTGGAAAGCTCACACATAAATAAAAGAACAGATGTTTTTGTTTGTTTTGTGAAAGGTGGTAATCGGAGATCAGTCATCCATGCATCAAACAAGTGCTCTACATCTGTTGACTCAACAGTGCTGTGACAGCACCGCAGCTCCTCCTGAGAATGCTTTCCAAGTTGACTCCTGGAGGCAAAATCAGCTGAGGAATGCTTTGTTTGAGATGTGATTAACAAAGCCTCTTTGCAGTAGCTCCAGCTCAGCTATTCTATTAGAATTTCAGAAACAATTATAGGTTAAAAAAAATAAATCACAGCCAAAAAGTCAAGCCTGGACAAGATGCTATGCAAATCTGTGTGGATACTGAGTTATGACTGGCTTGTATTTTGTACTTAGCTACCTATGAAGTTCAGCATTAGTTTACCAAGTAAAGCTTACTTACTACAGCTGCTGCCTCAGAACTGCAATATTACTCTAAGATTGAGCATCCTGCTTTTGAGTCAGAAAAGAAATATAATCACCAAATCTGGGAATATAATCACCAAATCTGAAGTGGAACCTGATGGGAATTACATTTTTAATTACAAAAGTGAAAGCAACTGACATTAGAAAATAACATCAAGAGTTCTGTAACCAAGTTCTGCATCAAATTAAAGTAATCAATAGTTCTAGAACTGGAATAAAGTAATAGATCTTCACAAAACTAAAAACAGAGTACAAAGTAGAAAAAGAAATGGGAGACTTCAAAATATTCCTTAAGTACTTTTTGGTAAGACCTGATGCCTCTGGCACCAGAATGCTACAGCAATACACAGTTTGTGAAGACAAGATGATAGGACAGCTAAAAAAAATGGGCATCACATACAACCATCTGTGGCTCAGTTTATGGGAAAACATTCCCAGGAGGAAAAATTCAGGAAGAAAACCTCAGGGATTACAATGATTCCACTATCAACAAAAACTTTAGGTTGCTATTCTTAGACCTGCTACCCACTAAACTCCCTTAGTAAATTGTTCATTTTGGCTAAAATATAACAGAATAAGTGATATTTTAATATTAGGGTGCTTTACTTTAGATGTAAAAAATTCAAAGTTAGAGATTCAAGCCATTTAAACCAATGCAGGTACCAAGTAAAACAATAACTTCTTTTACATTGCAATTTGGCTTAAAAGGTGGCATTTTATACAAAAGATCATAGAATGGCTTGGGTTGAGAGAAATATTACAGCTTGCCTTGTTCCAACCCTCTGCCACTGGGAGGGAGACCTTCTGCCAGACCAGGTTACTGCAAGCCCCATCCAACCTGGCTTTGAACACTTCTCCAGGGATGGGGCACCCACAGCTCCCCTGGGCACCCTGTTCAAGGGCCTCACCACCCTCACAGGGAATCATTTCTTCCTATTATTTAATCTAAACTCACCCCCTGTCACTTCAAAGGCATCACCCCACACACCCTTAAAGAGTCCCTCTCCAGCTCTGGTGCAGCACCTCCAGTACTGGAAGGCTGTTGAAATGTATCCAATGTATTTTTGTCCTTGTAGTTTTGTCATCTATGAAACCAGAGATGATATCTGATACATTATGTAGATTGTATTTGAGTCATGAAACCTCCTTATTTTATGATTATTAGAAAACTTGCAAATTAAGATATTCTGGCCTATCATGAACAGTTTGAGGTCAAATAGAATTCCTCAGTAGTCATCATTCACTGCTTCAAAATAAGGCTCCAGACAGGAACAATTTCTGTAGAATTTGTCTTTTCCTTTATCAACATACCTTGTATCCCAAGACACAGCTCCAAATAACGGGGGAACCTACAAGGAGTACAATGTGGCAAAAAAATCCTGGACATCAGCTGCTATGACAGAAATACAAGTGCAATGTGTGTGAACAAAACATCCAGTACTGAGATGGTGTTTGCTCAAAATCTGCTGAGATTGTCTGAAAAATCAACATAACCATCAGCCACATGAAATAGTAATCAGGCAGTTACCAAGAGACCTCAGGTGGGGAAGAAAAATCAGCTTAAAAATCAAATCTAAAAAGCCCTAACATTTTTAACAGGGAGGAAAAAAAAAAAAAAGCAGTGAAAACCAGGTCTGATACCAAGGAGGTGCCCTTGCACCTCGAGCTCTGTGGGGGTTTGAGGGAACAGCCTCAAACAGGGCACAGGGCACAACCAGCCCTGGTCACTGCTGGGGTGTCACCCTTGGGGTCCTGCCCCCACAGCGGGGTGGATTAGCAGGAACAGCCCAGGTGAGAATGCAACCACAGCAGCCACATCTCCTCAGATGATTGATGCACACAGGATGACATCTCCTGAGAAGGGTGGGCTCATACCACTGCAAACTCCTGGTAAAGGGACAGGAGTGAGCACTCACATGTAAGTTTGAGGGTGTATGTGTGGGGGCTGCTGTAGGAGTGTGTTTAGATATGTGAAGTGTTTACTAAGGTTTTGTAAGGGTCTAGCAGTCATTGATCTGTTATATTGCTGCTATTAATCCTGCATGTATAGTTCATGGACTAACAGTTAATTACAAGCTATCAATAGATCAACAAATCACTTCAATTCTAACTTGATTTAAGTAAGGAATGAGCTTACAAGCAGCAAATGCACTCCTCCAGTGTCTTCTGCTTCACTCTGATATGTGGCCTTCAGCTAAACTTACCTCTCAGGTGTTTACTTCTCTTTTCTTTTTCTTTCACCTGAAGGCACCCAAGATATTCAGGAAATCAAAACACAACCTACATAGGTCACACTTGCTTCAGTATTCAGACTGATTCCAATCTAAGCACTACAACAACTGTACTCCTACAAAGTCATGGCTTCAAAACCTGGGCAAAAATGGATCACATCTTTGAAAAGTGCATATCAAGTCTCTGGGTTAGACAAATGAAAACTTAAGAGGTTTAATATACATGCTAGCCTTCTAAAATGTGGCTTCTTAACCAAGATGCTCTAATGGATTTAATCCCTGAGATCAGGTTTTTGCTTCAGGAAATTCCAATTAAACACCGCATGAAAGCTTGGGGTGTTTCTCCCCCGGCAACTGAAAGCTCAGTGTTGGCTCCTAATTTTTCCAGAAAACATTAAAATAATGTCATCCATATTTTTCTTTTTTAAACAGTGTAAAGAAATACAGATAAATTTTATTTTGTAGGGTTCACTTTTGTACTTCTGCTGATGACATTTTTATAAATTAGAGGTAATGAAGAACCCTCTCGTGTTTTAAGTTCACAAATTCTTAGCCTTGGAAGTACAGGATCTCATTCCTTTATCCTAAACAGACTTGAATAAAACTGTACATTGACAGATCTTGTAATCAAAGACCCAGATCAAGCATATTCACTGATCTGTGACTCAAACCCTAAAATAAAAATACTCATGTTCATTAAGTGCAACCATGCTTCTTCTAAACTTAGTTTTATTTTATTTATGGGCTCCTAGCTTTTGATTAATCGGAATAATTATCTCCTTGAATTCTTTTCTCATTCTGTATTCAGGAGAAAAATATTCTGTATTATGCATAAAGCTTTTAAAATTAACTAAGCTTACAAGAGACATTACTTCACCTTCACAACTACTTTTCAGAAATTACTCACTCTGCAGAAGCTGACTCTCAGCATACACAAAGTACTAGGCTAGCAACTGGAAACCATGTTCTTCTTCATTACAATTTTATAAAGCCATAAAGACTTAAATCTGAAAAAGAATTAAAATAAAACACAGCCTTGTGACAAAAACATCTGTTTATAGTAAACTAAGTGCTTGAATAAGTAACTTTGAAAAGAACTAGTAGAGACCAGGAGTAACCTAGAATTCCAAGTAGTACTACAGAAAAAAAACCCCATAATTGCACTTAACCCCCCCAAAAGGCAGTTATTCAAACACAGCCAGGGAAATTAACACCTTGCCTGCCTCTTACAGATTCCCTAATTCCAACCCAAACTGCTCCAATGCCATATTTACTACTCCTTACTTCTATTACTCCCCAGCCCTTTTCCAAATTAATGGAATACCTACACCTCTTTATCCTCCCAAGGACTTGGAGGAAAGCTACTCCTCTTTTCTCCCTGTTGAGAAGATATGGTTCCCCACTACCAAAAAATAAATTTACTATTTATGTATGCCATCTATGAAATATGACATCAAAGAACTGGAAATCTTTCCTTTTCTCCATAACTTGAGCACTTCAAAGGAGCCCAGTATGAGCACTTCTCCAATTAACATTTTACCCAGCACATTCCACCTCCTCATTCCCTTAACATGTCTGAGTCACAACCACCAGCTCAAGTGACTGGAAATTAACCTACTAAAGCAGTGATTTATAAAGTTACATTAATTTGACACATAACTTCACAGAAATCTATATCTGGGAAACCAGAGATTTCTCCAGAAACAAGGGAATTTTATTTAAGCCAGGGAAGACCTGTAGAGAAATGCAGTATCTTGTACTGAGTGCACTGATGTAGTATAAAAAAAAATAGCTTTCACAGAAACAAGCTCTTGTTTTAGATTTAGTCTTTAGAGGGCTTTAAAGGTTATCAGACCATTTAGAGTCTCTCCCCCTTTTTCTAACAGCATTACTGCTCTTTTCCAGGAAAACAAAACATGACATTGTCTCTGAATAATTAGAGATTAGGCTTGTAAGCAAAACCAGGACAGAATATTGCTGCCCTCCTCCTCCTGATTTTTACCTTCTCTGCCCATTTCTTGTTCAAAAGCCTGGTCAATAAAATAACCCCTCAATTCAGGACCTTACAGATGGGAAGGCTTCTGCCTACCTGGCCCATTGGGTTTGAGCCACACACAAGTTCTGTCAAACTCCACCTGGTGGATAATCTTAAAAAAGCCTAAGAAATAAACCTAAAAAGGCTTCTTTCCATCAGGATTGATATACCACCCAGATACTATGATAAAACTTACTGAACTGTGTATTTGGTTGTATAGCCTTCATCCTGTCTGTTTCTCCCCATATCTGAGTGCTATAATCAAGCAAAATCTCTGGGCAGATACTTTTTCTAAACCTCCAATATTAATGGGTCATAGTTGCAATTAATATCAATTTCTGGAATGCAGTTATAGACAGGAAAAGTCATAGTTTCATGGCACAGCCAAAGAGGAAACTACTCTTCTTGCTCTTCAGCCTCTGACATAGAAAAGTGGAAAGTAATGTGTAAATGTAATTTTCAACTAACATTTAGATAAAGTATCAATTATTCAAATCTCAAACAATACTTACAGTTAATGTTTTACCCATACTTTCCAACTCATAAAAACCACAATAACTTGTATCTTTGTATCTGCTGGTAGTTTCTCTCACAGGATGTCTCATAAATATACCTGCTACCATTCTTTACTTTTATAAAACACTATTATTTATTATTATCTACTATCCTTGAGAAATAATTCAAAAATACATTCAAGACATGTAAACCATACCTGGAGCAGCCTGTGATACTGAAATGCTGGAAGAGGCATTATTTTTGAAAACAGTAAATTCAATAAAAAGTTGAGAGTTGAATGGCTCTCTCAAAGACTTGAGAGAGCCAACTGCTCAAATATTTATCTGGAAACAAAAAATTAACACCATTTCACACAGATGATGCTGTAGCACAGTACAAAAACCTCTGCTGTGAGTACTTTATTATCATTTCAGGATGTCATCACTAAATAAGCACAAGTGAAGACTGTCTGCAATTAAAACTTCTCTAGAAGTTTCAAGACAATTATTATTTCTGATGAAGAGCTATTTTTTTCCTCTTTTAAGAAGTCCTTCTATTTTTGCCAGATCTCCAAATGAAACTGTTGCAGAACCTCGCTGGGCTGGTTTTGCCTAAGGGAAAAAAGAAAAAAAAAAGAAAAAGAAGAAAGAAAAAACACATTTAGGGCTAATTTTAAATAACAAAGCTTTTAAAACATGACTTATTTAAACAGTACCTTCAAAGAGAAAACAACATTTTCACATTACCTGTGACTCATGGTATTTCCAGCCAATCATGTAGTAGATCTGAAACGTGGCAGGTACAGAGCCATCACTGTTTCCATACATTTCTGTTAGGGCAGGAAGGGAGAGAGAAAAGGCACAGACTGTCAGCTCTCAGAACATCAGAACTGAGTGTGACATATTCATCATAATGACTCCTGGTGAAAGATTTGGGACAATAAAAATATCTCCTACTGCTGCATCAATATAGTTCAAATCCTGGCATTATAATTAAGGTTTAAAATAGCTTATGATAATGGTATTTTGTTCTGAAGTATTTGGGGATTTTTGTTTTGTTGTGGGTTTTTTTACACAAAGGTCATAGAAAAAGACAGAGAAAAAATGTTCTTAAAGTCATTTTAGATTAACTGACTGCCTCTCAAATACTGACCTTGGTATATTGCAGCAGCTGCCAGCATTGTCTCCCTGTGCAGCAGAGGTTTTCTATTCCAAGAGCAATTACTCTCCCCCATACCTAAAAATATGTTTTAGCTTTAAGAAAAAGAAGATACAGCACACGCCATGAGTTGAGTGTCATGCACTAAGGACAGATCCTTACTAAACCAGAGTAAGTACAGAATCCTTTGCACCTCACTGTAAGAGAACACACAGATCATTAGGTGAGTTTCTTCTGTGTTAGAGTCCAAAACTCTTAATTCCTATGCTTTGCAATTTACAGTTTGCATTACTAGGAATGATTTCAAATTATTATGTCTTCAGTATGCCTTCAAACATTTAGGCTTTTATGTATAAAGGCTCTCAATACCAAGAGCTTATTCAGACACATGATAGTATTGTTTCAACAGATAATAATTAAAATTACTAGTCCAACAGATTTAAAATACAAAATAAAATAACAAAAATTCTAATCTTTTTAATCACTTACTGCATCTGAATGTTTCTGCTCAGAATAAAAGTTGCCTTTCCATTAAGGAATTACTCCAAAAGGCAGCTGGTCCAGATAAGAAATGTCCTGAGCTGCTGTCAGTAACAACAGACTGCATGTGAATGACTGCTGTACAACCCATGACACATGCAATCAGAATATTAAAAAAATTGTTACTCTATTGTTTGCTGTTCCTCAGCAGACTCCACATTAAGGATGTATTTATTCTCATTCCAAAGCAGTTTGCTGATTGCCCTGGTAATTAGACAGGCTCACAGGAAAAGTCAGTGTGTGGGATACAGGCTTCTGTCTCCTTTTAAGGGCTTTTCTGCACCTTACACTGAACAGGCTCATGCAGAACTGGAATCCCAGGGAAACAGAACATTCACAGCAGACCATGGAGTAGCAAATCTTTGACTTGTGCTTCCCAACACAAATCTCCTAACAGGCATAATCTCCTTACTCACTAGATAGCAGGAAAAAGCTAATGCTTCCCCTGTTGCAATAAGATTTACTTGCATTTTTTTAAGAAAGATTTTTTTTGTGATGAAGATGGTGAAACACTGGCTCAGGTTGCTAAGAGGGGTGGTGGATGACCCACACCTGGAAACATCCAAGACCAGGTCAGACAGAGCTCTGAGCAATCTGATCTAGTTCAAGATGTCCCTGCTCACACTGCAGGGAGCTGGACTGGATGGCCTTTAAAGGTTCTTTCCAACCCACATGATTCTATGTTTGGAGTTATGAAACACCCAATAAAACTCTTCTGTGCCTGCTCCACTGATAGAGAAAACATTTATGCTCCTACAAAGAATATACTTGCCTTGTAAGTCTTCCATAACCTCAAATAACCCTGGGTAGTTCACTTGGATTTCATCAGTATCCTAGAAGAATTGAGATGTTCAGTGTTAGAGCATATTGAGCTAAACCAACAGCATTGTATGAACCTTGCTGTACTACCAAACCATTCCTTGCTCATGGCAGGAGGGTTGGAACTAGATGATTTTTTTAAGGTCCCTCCCAACCCAAACCATTCTACAATTGTATTCATCTGCTTCTTCTTCTGCTCAAGTCATATTTCTAGGAAGCATGTACTATGTCAACATTTCTACGAAGTTTTGCTTAGTACCCAAATCCAATGAAATTTTAATTTAAATGCCATTATTTTCTTCTTGGTTTGAGAAGAAAGAGCAAGCGTCTATAATTTTTTCATGCAGATCTAACATTCCCTGACACTTCTCCAAGAAAACCATCCAAATTCTACTGGGCCACGAGCCAAAGACACACTTGAGTCGGTTCCATTAATCACCATGAAGCCAAAACCAGTGGCAGCACGGGCTGTTTCTGCAGCCTGTTCGGCGAGGCACACCGCACGCAGAGCGAAGCAGGATGCTGTCACCACATTACCACAGTGATTTTCACATTCCAGCAGCTCTGCATTGTTCTGCCTGATGGCTCTCATAATTACCACAGTGAGGGTGTTGAAGCCAGCTCTGGAGAGCAGGTGTCCCAGGTCGGCCACGGCGGTGAAGGGCGACACGTGAGGGGAGAAGCCCCCTTCCCTCTCCAGCTCCGCCAGCTGCAGGGAGCAGCGCAGCTCGTACAGGGTGTCCCCGCCCAGCATGGCCCCGATGAACACGCCGTCAGGCTTCAGCACCTGCTGGATCTGCAGCACACACACACCCAGGTCATGGCTTGGCACATCCAGCCTGTGTACTGCTGGAATACAGCTAGATACATGGTACAGAAAGGTTTATAAAATCAGGCTTTGCTATGCTAAGTAATAGCTGGCTTGTCGCTTCTTCTTCACACGGGAACTTGGGGCTGGCAAGTTCCCATGTGAAAACAATCTTGAGAGTGAAGGTTTGTTAGACAACTATTTCTGGGTGAAAAACAACTGCACCTGCCATAAACAGGAGATCTGCCTCAGGAGAAGCAGGGAATAAAGTATGTAAGCTAACCAAGAACAGAGACATTTGATGGACAAGTAAGATACCTGTTATTAACCAATAAATTAACTGGCAAGGAAACAATGAACCAATTGAAGTTGTGCACAAGGTCTGTGAAAACTGTATAAAAGTAAGTTGTGTAAACAATAAAGTGGCTTCAGTGTAGTCATATTGGTTTGTTGTTCTGGAGTCCTGAGCTTCCACAATGTACCTAAGTGGTTCTTCGGCTTTTTATCTTCATGAACTCCAAAGCAACCATTGTATTATTGAGATACACAGGACAGAGAATATTGTGGATTTAATTAGCATATCCAGCTTGATAACCAAGAAGTGTTGGCAAAAGCAAACAGAGCTTTGAAGATTGCAAGTTGAGTGGATCAAGACTGGCATCAGGAAAAGAAGATTGAATCAAACCTCTGCAAGCAAGAGATGTTTGTAAACTGCACAAGCTTGTCTGTGTAATGTTTAAAATAATGATTGTAACAAAAGATTACTAGTCCTAGAATAGTATATAAGCATTTGGAAACCTCAGTAAAAATGAATTCTGATCACCAAATCAGTCTTCTTGTCTCTCCTAATTGCTGATTTTGTATGAGCTGTGACAGACTTTCAATACTGACTGTATTCTGCAGGGCAAGCTGTGACACAGCTTCTGGTCACACTGCAAACAAATACTCTGGATGAAGAGAGAAAATAGTCCATTTTTAAGAGTAAATCCTCAGAAATTACAGTCAGGAAACATGGAACAAACTGTGGTAATTGAGGGTAAAACTATTTTCAGCAGAACACTCCTGAAACAATATTCTTAATTAATTTACTTCTAAAAGGAGGGTAGATTAAAGTAAATATGCTATTTACTTTTGTTTTTTGAGAGCAGCAGAAGCACTTTTTAATGCCTTAAGAGAAATGGAGGCTTTACTTTCTAGTAGTAAACTCTGCACTTCTGAGACAGAGTAATGCCATTTTTATTATGTCTACGATTACTTACTATTAACTTGCCATAACAGCAATATTGATGCCGTGGGTTTTAGCTTTTATGGTTTTTTTATGTTTTTCAGATTCTCTGCTGCTAGTATGTAACTCTGAAACTTCCTGTTGGGTGTTGGTGAGTTCTCTTCACAGGGCAGTCAGACAAACCCCATTTCAGCTAGGGATTCAAGGACTACCAGTACCCAAAAATCATAAACAACAGCAAAGGCAAGCCAGAGGGTCTGAGACTTCATAACCTGGAGCTGTGATTGGATATTTGAACCCAATATGTAGATGAACCAAAACTTACAAAAGTGTAAAACTTGTGACCAGGATCCATCCTGGGTGCAGCCCTGGCTGGGCTCCTGTGCTGCCCAAGCTGTATTGTTTTAGGGCCTTTCAATAAATACCTGTTTTATTCCTTTTGCTCTGCTTAGTCTCTGTTCCAGGTCAGCCTTTCCAGGCATCAATACAACTCAAACACCACAGCTGACAAGCTGCCTTGTGCTCTTTTCTAAGTTCTAGTCCCCTTCCTAGTGAGAAGGCAAATTAATTCATGCTTTCTTGTTTCTTTAAGAGTTGGAAATCATCTCTGGTTCAGACATCCAGAAGAGCCTGATTATATAACCAGGCTAACAAGACAGCAAGCATTTCCAACACTTCTGAAAATACTATTTTCTTTTTTTTTTTAATGAAGTATTAAGCAAGCTACTTTTTCTGAGCTAGTAAAAAAGCCTTTAATTGACAGGTAAGAAAATTAGGCAGTCAAAGGCACTTCCCACTAGTTAAAGACAGTGATACCAACACAGGAAATCATGAAAGGTGGCCAAGAAGCCCAGCTCCCTCCCCACTGTGAGACAGTGTCAGTTAGATTTACTGTGGGAGAAAATATTTGACACTATAGTATACTTAAATTCCAGGGAACATTGTACATTCCTTTCAGTTTTTTTTTTATAAGTACTGAATTCATTTCAATTGAACTTTAGTATTTCAGTAACAGTAGGGTATTCTTATCCCTACCAACAGGTGATCAAACAACACTGCAGTGACTGATCAATTTGAAATAAATTAAAAAAACAGCAAATTGGTTAACAAGTTTCTTGTTTTTGCACCACACTTTTGATCTGACTAAAGTTTACACCTGCAGGAAAGAGCTGAACTACTCCAAAATAACCAAAACTGTTGGTGAAAAAAAAAAACAAACATGTCCTCAACAAGTATTTCCTTAATTTCAAAATCAAAAAGCCTTGATCAAAGCTGTATTTCAAAAGAAACAGCCGAGACATAAAAACTACTGAAGCTCCATAGAGCAGTTCTGGAGAAGTGTAGTAGTCTACTACAAATGGTCAGAGCTAACAATAAAAATCAGCAGCACAGCTTCTTAACTACCATGATCTCAGCTGTGGAGAATCCAAAATATTGTACAAATATGTTGTTTCAGTTATTTATTCCAAACTGATTTGAGGGAGCAAATAGCAGCAATATCAACTAATGCTCCTCAAACTGCCAAAAGTATTGCAAAAAATACTTCTGTGCTTCTTATTTAAAAAAGACCTGGAAGAGTGCTCTCAATGCAAGTGCTGACTTAAGACTAATAAAAAACAAGTTCTTACCTCTTTGAAAGCTTTAGGAAGGTCATTCACCCAATGTAAACTGAAATAACAGAAGCAGACATTTTATCATTTCAGATTAAATCGAATTTAGGAAATGCCAGTAATTACTTCATTAGCTAAGTAAGTTTCAGGAGCCAAAGACACAAACTGGGTTCTCCAGGTGCAACCATGCTGAAATACCTGCTTGAAACTGATATAAACAAGAACAGAAATTTATCCGCATGGAGTTTTTTTTTTTTTTTTCTTATTTGGTGAGAAAATGAAAGTCCTGGAGACCAGTTCATCAAAATGCAGGAAAAAGAGAAATTCCAAGTGTTTTGAAGGAAATTAAACAAACAAAACAGGAAGAATCACCAGGACAGCAATTTTTCCTAATGCATGCTCATATTAACTATGCAAGTACATTTCTTATTGCTTTTTAATGGACTAGTAGCCTTTGCTGGATTTATTTTCTTAAAGCCACTCTGAGAAGAACATTATTAACAACTTAAAACAAAATAAATAAATAATTAATACATACCTTAAGCTGCTGACAACAAGATCAAATGTATTTTCCTTGAAAGGAAGGAATTCCTCATCAGCCACAACCCTGACGGTCGGGATTTCAGACTCCACAGCATTTTTCTAATGTTGGTTAGAAGAAAGACAGCTCGTCAAAAACTCACCTCTTTTTCTTTCCTGCATTACAGAATTGAAGCACTTTAGCATTCAAAAAGCTACTTACTAAAGCATTCTCTGCAATATCAACTTGAATAAGTTTTTCAACCGTTTCCTGAAAGAAAATTTTAGAAGTCTATTAAATACGTAAATTATTTTGTAAATGAGCAGAAGACATTTTTGGCACGTATACCTATTTATAGTAAGTTAGAAAGAATCTTTTTCACTCTTGATAAAAGCTTTCTATAAAGCAGAAGGCACTTTTCCCCACCCAATGTGGCACCTGCTCCCAGGGAGAACAGCTGAGGCAGGAGTGGTAACAGAAAACACATTCTGTAATTTTAGGCATAAGTTTAGTTAAACATAAACCATGGACTAACAGCTAAGGAAGCAGCTTGATATGCAGTGTGGTTTATGAAGAGTAAACTGTTAATGGCTGCAGAGTTTCCATAACGACGCTTCTCTTTAACAACTAACTGTGGCCAAAAAATTCACCAAAACCCCACATATTCCTACACAAAACTAAAAGTTAAGTATATTATAACAGGTAACTTCCCTTGCACTACCATTTCTCCAATTTTCAGTGGCAATAAAGTAAGAACAGCCTGCAGAACACACAGCTTTAAACTATAACTAGAGGTATAGGAGCAGAGGTGGGGAAGATTTACCTCCTCAAGGCTAAGAGGATTGTTCTAAGTTGTAACAGAGCCCTGTTTGACAGGGAGGGACACATGAACTTATTTTAAATACTTTTAAGTAAAAAGAGACAGTACCTTGGTTAAGTGCTGAGCTATGTAACCTCTTCCAGAGCCAACATCCAAAGCCAGAGGAAACGTTCTAAAGGATAAGATTAACAACACAGAACATAACCAAGTCTTCAAATACTTTTAATTTTAGACTATATGAAGTTTCACCTGCTAATCCTTAGGGGCCTTATTGAACTCAGCCCCCCGAGCATCCTGTTGTGGTACCTCGGGGAAAGGCCGGGGGGTCCCGTTCCCGGGGATGCGGGGAGGGACGGCGGGGCTCACCTGGTGATGTCGAACACCCGGTCCGCGATCCTGCCGCCGACCTGCGGGGAGAGCCGGCCGTCAGAATCACAGAGCAGTGAGGCTGGAAAAGACCTCTGGGATCATCAAGTACAACCTATTAGTAAACAGCGCCTTGTCAACTAAACCATGGCACTGAGCGCCACGTCCAGTCTCTCCTTAAACACCTCCAGGGACGGTGACTCCACCGCCTCCCGGGAAGCCCATTCCAATGTCTGATCACTCTTTTCTGTGAAGAAATTCCTGATGTCCAACCTAAACTTCCTCTAGCAGAGCTTGGAGACGATGTCTTCTTATCCTATCGCTGGCTGCCTAGGAAGAGACCGACCTCCACCTAGCTACAGCCTCCATCCAGGGAGCTGTAGAGTGTGATAAGGCGACCCCCGAGCCTTCTTTTCTCCAGGCTGAACACTCCAGCTCCCTCAGAGGCCCGGTGTTCCAGCCCCTTCTCTGGACCCGCTGCAGCTTCTCCATATCGTCCCTGAGCCGCGGGGCCCAGAACTGCCACCGCCCTGGAGGTGACCCCGCCAGCGCCCCCGGCCCCGCACCTCCTCCCGCAGGTAATCGCACTTGGCGGGCTCGGCCTGCAGCGCCGCCCAGTTCTTCTGCTTCCGCTTCAGCCGGCGGTCGAAAGGGTTCAGAGCTCCCGAGCCCGGCGAGACCCCGGCGGGAGGAGGAGGAGGCGAAACGGCGGCGGCCCTTGCGGG
>VXBU01019605.1:551124-590618 GCA_013400315.1 Bombycilla garrulus | reverse complement strand
GGTCGGTGCGAGAGGAGCGGACTCGGGGCTCCTCCCTGGGGCCGGGGACCGAGCGGGTGTGGGGGCTGCAGCCGCTGTGGGCACCGGGTTAATCGCGCCGGAGGTCCCGTGCGTGGGTCTGGCGGGGAGTCACGGAGGGATGGATGTGTGTGCAGCCCAGGTGTATCCGCTATCGTAGAGTCGTAGAATGGCCTGGGCTGAAAGAGATCTGAAACACAGTCTCGTTCGAAACCCTCTGCCATGGGCAGGGGCACCTTCCCCTATCCCAGGTTGCTCAGAGCCCCATCCAGCCTGGCCTTGAACACTTCCAGGGATCCAGGGACATCCACAGCTTCTCCGGGCAACCTGTGCCAGTGCCTCACCACCCTCACAGGGAAGAATTTTTTACTCCTATCTAATCAAAACCTACCTTCTAATCGGTTGAAGCCACTCCCCTTTGTCGTGTTGCTGCAGACCCTTATAAATAGTCTTTCTCCATTTTTCTTGTAGACTCCCTTCAGGTACTGGAAGGCTACAATTAGGTCTCCTGAAGCCTTCTCTTCTCCAGGCTGAACAATTTCAACTCTCTCAGTCTTTTCTCAGAGGAGAGGAACTCCATCCCTTTCCTTATCTTGGTGGTCTCTGGACTTGCTCCTGCAGCTCCGTGTTCTCCTTGTGATTCTTCCCTGATCTGGACACAGCCCTGCAGGTGGGGTCACACCTGAGCAGAGCAGAGAGGCAGAATTCCCTTCCTCACCTGCTGTCCTTGGAGCTTTGGACACAGCCCAGGGCTCAGGGGATTTCTGGGCTGCCAGCACAGCTGACAAAGCAAAGATTGGTGGCTGAGACTGCGGTAGGCACAGAATTATTGGTGACTTGTTTAAATCTGATGGTGCTGGGTTCTATCAACCAGATATCACCAGCAGAGATAAAGAGGTCATTATCCCACCTGGTGCTTGTCAGGTGACGTCTGGAACTCTGTGTTCAGTTCTGGTTCCTGCCATGCAGAAAAGGTGTGGACAGGCTGGAGAGGGTCCAGAGAAAGGCCACAAGGATGGCCAGAGGACTGGGAAGCTGCCATGTGAGGGAAGGCAGAGAGGGCTGGGTTTGTTCAGCCTTGAGGAAGAACCTTTCCAGGTTTTCAGGGCAGACCTTACCCTCATATTCCAGTTCTTAAAAAGTGGCCACAGAGAAGATGGAAACTCTGTACAAGAAGTCACAAGCGAAAGACAAGGGCTAACAAGTACAAGTTATTCCTGGGCAGATTCCATTTAGGTACAAGAGGAAAATTTTCCTCAGTGAGAACATTCCACCACTGGAATAATCTCCCTAGGAAAGTGCTGGATTCCCACCTACAAGATTTGGCTGGACAGAGTGCTGGGCTGTCATGTATATGCAAGATATACATAACTACAAGAGTAATTGCAATACCAAATTAATACAAAATACAAAAGTAATTGCAATACAAAAGCATTGCAAAAAATGTTTGTGTGCAACAAGACTTATTTGTGTGGAAACTGAGAGTGCTCTCAATGCAAATAATGGTAGGTGCTGACTTAGAGTATTAAAAAAGTTCTGACCTCTGAAAGATTTAGGAAGGTAGGAAGGTCATTCAGTTCTTGTGCTTTTGCCAAGAAATGTTGGGCCAGGTGATCTTTGAGGTCCCTTCCAACCACAGCATGATGCTTTTGGAAAGAATATTTTAGGTATAGGTGAGTTTATGGCTTTGTTTAAGCCTTGTTTTCTCTTCAGTTATGTATCTAAATCTTTGTTAATCGGTTGAGGGTTTTTTAAAATGAGAAATGTTTGGGTTTTTTCCCATGTTGTAGATGTCCAAGTCTTCAAAGGCATCAAAAATGTCCTCCCAGGAGGAAATCCTGAGCGATGGGAGGTTCAGCCGCGTGGCAAGGGACCCCAGGTTTTGGGAGATGCCCGAGAAGGAGCGCAAAGTCAAGATTGACAAGAGATTCCGAGCCATGTTCCACGACAAGAAGTTCAAGCTGAGGTACACGGTGGATAAAAGGGGTCGCCCTGTTAACTACAGCTCTGCAGAGAACCTCAGGAAGTTTTATGCCTTGTCAGAATCTGACTCTGATCTTTCAGAAGGTGATGGGAAAGAGCTCACAGGAAAGAAAAAAAAGAAAAAGAAAGCTAAAAGTAAAGGAGAAGCAGATTCTGCAAAGGGCCTCGCTGGCGGTCTCCAAAAGGAGAGCAAAAAAGCCAAAAAAGGAGTGGACCAAACATGTGAAGCAGTGACTAAATTAAATGATCTTAAAAAGGAAGGACAAAAAAGTAAATCTAAGCTCAGCTTGAAAGAGGACTCACAGAAACCTGCAGTGGAAGTTGATGGCTCTCAGGGAAGCAAGAGCCTTTTACCCAAAGGGGAAAACAAGCAAGGAGGTGCCTCAGGGGGAAGATCCATCCCAACTCAAAACAAGGAAAAGTCGTCACAAACAAGTGCTGCTAAGTCAGTCAAAGCTCCCAGGAGGGACCACTGCCTAGGAGGGAAAATACAAGAATCAGGTTAGTTGTTCAATAAACAAGGAGAATTCAGCTGTGTTTATTTCAGTGTTGATGCTTTTGCTTTATCCGTGGCAGAAATTTTGCAAGGCTAGTAATATATTAGTAATGAACCTGACTGACTCAGATTCAGTGCTGCTGAAGGATTGGAGTTGGTCATTTTTGTATAGAATGAGTTCTGATTCTCCAGTAAGATTGTGAATGTCCTGTCCTTTTAATTGTGGGCACTGAAATTGTTGGTTAGTTAGGAAAGAAAAATTTATCCCAGCATATGCACTGCTGTATTTATCAAACTGAACAGCAGATCTATGCACTGATTTGTGCAGCATGAAGGCACATCACAACTTGTGGACTGAAACTGTAAAAATGGCAGCATTGAGCCATTAATATTGGAGAGGTTAGAAAGAGCAGGTAACTTGAAGGAAAACTTTATTTATATTGCTCATATGTTTGTATAGCCTCCATATTAAATAGAATTCTACCTGTTGCTTCTGTTATATAAATAAAATAGAATATTTGATTACAGTTGAGATTGATAATGCAGTTTTGAGCCTAAAAAGGAATTAAATTAGATTAGACTATACCAGACAAACAAAAGAGGCAACACTGATGTTTTCTGTTATTTCCTCTTGCATCGTTACACCTTTCAGGAGTCCTGTAAATAGGTATGAAAAAGCCCTGAAGTTTTCCTTTTTGTAAAGGGTCATGTGTAATTCTAACATAAAAATGTATCTGATGTTTATCTTCCTGTGCTCAGACATCTGTGACCAAAGTGTAAAATCTGAAAGCCAGTTAGAGGAAGAAACCTCTGCGAGTGAGGATGCAGAATTGGAAGAAGAGGAATCAGAAGACAGTGGAGAAACAGGCGAGGAAGAGGAGCCAGAAGATGATGAGGAAGTGGGTGAAGATGACAGTGACTCAGAAGATGATGAAGACAGTGATGGTGGGCCTGATCTAGCCAGAGGCATAGGGAACATCGAAACGAGCTCAGAGGATGAGGAGGATTTAAACGAGCTGTTTCCAAAGGAGCCGGAGATCGAGCACTCGTGGCGCGAGCTGGATAAAGACGCCCCTCGTGGAGATGAGGTAACAACACTTTGCATGTGAGAAGGTGCTGCATCACCTACTCGGAAATGTGAGTTCATTGTAGGCCATCATCTGTGGAACAGTTTGTGGAAGTATTTCTCATAAAGGTTTTCTCATTTTTCAGCCTTTTAGTGACAGAATGGAAGTGATGATGAAATTGTCTGACAATGAGAGGCTTGCAGTTTTCACTGGTATCTCCTCCTCCCCTAAGCACACTTACATACACCTGTGGATAAGCTGTCTACAGGTGGAAGGACAAACAAAATTGAGCCTTTCAGAAATTCCAGATGAATTTAAATAGTACTGCTTTTGTTTATTACTGAGTTTCTTCACTTTTGAAAAATGTAGTTATTTAACTCACACTTTAGGAAATTAAGGCATTGTGGGACAGTGAAATAGGGCTTTACAACTGGCACAATCAGTGTGTAAGAAATCACAGTGCTCTAGTGCTGTCACAGTAGGGGTAGTGGTTGCTCCTGAGACTAACAATGTTTGATGATAACAAAACCGTAAATGATTGTGTTCACTGCAGTTCTAAATTGTGATTGGTGCAGTCTGTTCTTTATTGCTTCACTATTTACGTCCTGAAAATTGTTGCTTCTCTGCTACATTAAGTGATAAAAAGTCATGACAGCAATGCTGCTTTTATTTTTTTTTTTTTGAGCAATGTTTTTTGCTGACTTTGATTTTTACCACTGAGCTCTGCTAGAGAATTGTGTATTCCCCACAACAGTCAGCAATTAAATCTATGAATTTTGTGTTCTTTTCTTTCAGATTACAAGTAGATTGGCTGTTTGTAATATGGATTGGGATAGGCTGAAGGCTAAGGATTTACTGGCTCTATTTAATTCTTTCACACCCAAAGGAGGAACAGTGTTTTCTGTTAAGGTAAGACCTGGTTTCTAAAAGGAATACTGACTTTTACTGTTAAAAAAATATACTACAAAATAAGAAATAAGACGGTGGTATGGAGAACCAAAAGAAATATTGATGTGTTTAGAGAGAAACTGTGTTGCAATTTAACTTGCAATTTAACAGGCATTTATTTGGCAGTTAGAAGCCAAAGCCATTGATTTCTCATGTTTAGGAGGTTGGCTCTCAGTGCTGGTTTTCTGAGACTGATTCTGAAGTTCTAAGTTCCAGTAGGAGACTAAATTTCCTTGATTAGTTTAATATCCAGTGGTCTGTATGGCAGATAACCCAACCCTAGACCTAAGACCCTAGCAGGTAGTTTGGTTATTCTGCTGTCTTTTCCATATGTTTGAATTAGGAAGGTATTAAAGTTTATGGAATTGATCCCTTTACTGATCCTAAATAAAAACTGTCAAGTGTAGAAGCCTGGAGAGATTTTTTTTTCTTAGCTAATGTACATTACACCACAGTTAAACATTTATTTTTGTGTTGTTGTATTTGTAGATTTATCCTTCAGAGTTTGGAAAAGAGAGATTGAAAGAGGAAGAACAAAAAGGACCTGTGGAACTGTTTGATCTTCCAGAGAATACCACAGAGGATGATGGGTATTAATTTTAATTTTGTCTTCCAATGAGAGATATAATATGTTTCATTCTTAGTGGAAATCCCAATCAACTCCTGTTTCCAGGAGTTCATATGTGGAAGTGTCCTGTGGACACCTGAAGTTTTTAGTTATTGTCAAAAGTTCTTTTACAACAGGTATTGGTTCATTATTAGTGCATTTAATAAATGCATTATGATGAAACTTAAGAAGATTTGCTTGTTGACATGAGTTAAAAATTTTATGATGTAGCTCGTTGGAATAATCAAAAGAACAAATGGGTGGCTTAAAACATGAATGGCTTAAAAACCAGCATTTCTCCTGTACAAATTGCCATTTGTGCAGTAAACTCCCTTTAGTGCTCAAAATTCTGTCAAAATTCTTACTTGTGAATCAACAAGGACCTTAGTCCAGGAATTCTCAGATTTCTTGAGTGCCACCAGCAGCAGCCCTGGCCTCCCAGGCTGAGCTCCTCAGTTCTACCACTTCTTCAGGCATGTCTTTGTTGCCTTTTTAATATTTTTGTTCAAGGTTTCACTTTGATAGTTCTCTGGAATTTCTGGGTGTTTGGCAGTCTGACTGGGGCTATATTTGTATAATGTCTCCTGCTGGAGTGCCCTGCATTTAGAAAATCTGAATGCTTCTGAAATAAGGGCAGATCCCTTTGAAGACATCCTCTAGTGTATCAGGAGAGTATAAGGTGGGTGAGGTCACCTGCACTGTGTGCACCCTGAAGGGTTGGATTTCCCTCTCAGTGGGCTTGAGAGCACCTGGAATCCCACACACAGAAATCCAGGGGTGCCTCAGTGATACCTGTGCCCTTCAGATTCGCTGAACCTCATCCCTGTGACCTTTCAGTGGAGTCCTGTACAAATTTTACTTCATAAAACTGTCTGAAATAGTCTTTTTACTTGAAGAAAAATCCATGCTGGTGGAACTTGGTGCTGTTTAACATCTAATCTTTTAAGATTAGGAGAGTGGTTGATTGGGGCATGTTTTTAATGAGTTGAATGAAAAGATTTTGCAAATAACAAGGTGTTAAAGCCAGCTCACCTGAATGGTCTTTTCTCCACTTTTGCAGGATTTATAGGGAAAAACTGAGGGAATATCAGTTTAAGCGACTGAAATACTTCTATGCTGTTGTAGAATGTGATTCTCCTGAAACAGCCAATAAAATTTATGAGGAGTGTGATGGACTGGAATTTGAAAGTAGCTGTTCTTTCATAGACCTGAGGTAACTCCACTGGTGATACTTTTGCATGTTGGGCCAGGGAGAGTGAATTAAAATAATTTGGAGTAAATGATACTGACTTTATTCTGTAACCAAAACGAGATACAAAGATAAATTGGGCATCTAATGAGTTCTTTGGTTCTTCTTCCTCCTTTTTGACCATTTTTACTGTAATATGGGAAGTTCAAGAGGATCTCTGCATAGAGAGTCTATTTTCAGATAAAAAGTTCTGATTACATCCTCATGCTTTTGGTACAATGATAAAAGTAAAGTGATAGGATTCACAAAATGAAACTTTTTTCTTTTTCTCTCTCCAAGGGTCCAGAAGTGGGTCTTTTTTGTGATTCCTTACCACAGAGCAAGATTATTGCTGCTGTTGTCACAAAGCTGCAATTGATATATTAGTCCTTGGGAATGAACTGGATGCTCTGATATTTCAAAAGTCATATTTGGAGAAAAAAGGATTTTAAATTATGGTTTGCTTTATTGTTAGTATTTCCTTTTGTTGCAGAAAACCCCTTTCATTCTAAGCAGAAAAAGTACTAAATCATAAAAAGTTGTGACAAAAGCCCTGTTTGTCTGCTGGGGCCTCTGTTATGGACACTGTTGGAAGTCAGTGAAAGTTAAGGGTGTTTTGCTTTGAGTCATTTTCTAGAGGAACTCAATCAATTTGCTTTGAACCATTTTGGAAAAGACTTCTTTGCTAAGGGAACATGTAACTTTTCATCATTTTAAACACTGATAATGTTTTACAACAAACACAGCTGTTAGAAATTCTCCAATGATTTTCTAAATCTTCTGCTTTTTTAAATTTTAATGTTAAATACTATTTATCAGATTACATTTGCAAAGATTTAAAAAAATCACAAGTAATTTCTCATGTAGTATACCAAGTTTTAGGGTTTTTTTTTTTGTTTTTTTTTTTGTTTTTTTTTAACTAAGTTCTCCAGTTGTTACTCTTGACTTTGGTCTTTTTAACCTTTTTTTTTTTTACTTATTAATTGTAATTTTCAAGATGTACCAGGCTTTCCTTAAAGGTTTAGAATTTCTTATTCATCTGTTTCCAAATCCTATTTTATTCACTTTTTTTCTTTCTAGTTTTTAATATTAAACTTTCTGAAGAGATGGTTCTTAAAACAAAGAAAACCACCCAAAAAACCACCCATGATCCTGTTCATACCAGACTGAAAACTGCAATACTTCCCAAACAGGGTGTTGTTATACACTGAAAACCTGTGGAACAGATCTGCAGAAGCCAGGCAATGAATCTTTCATGTGTGGAGTTCTTGTCCATTTCTTTTGTTCCTTTTTCAGGCTTGCCCCCTTTTTATTTTAGCTAATTCTTTCATGCTGATGTACCATACTCATGAAAGCTTAGACTGTTTGTACTACGCAATTTCCCTGTGTATTTGAAGAATAACATTTTTTATTTGCCTTCAAGATTTATTCCAGATAATGTTACATTTGATGATAAGCCAAAAGATGTAGCCTCAGAAGTGAACATAGCTGCTTATAAGCCAAAGTACTTCACATCTGCTGCTATGGGAACATCAAAGGTATCTTTACAGTGTTTTTGTAATGTTTTTCTTATTTGTTTAGTTTTGCTGTCAGCTTATGAATGATATATGTACTGGGGAAAAGATTCCTGATTATCTCCACCATTTCAAAATAAAGACATCAAACATAGTAAAAGATTAAGGCTTGCCACTGACCCACAGGTTGCAACCCTGGTTTGGATTTTAAAGGAGATTGGGCTTCTCTGTTACAAATTAAATACTGAATTTTGACCTTGTTATATCTCTGTGACAAGTTGCACATGAAATTACTTAGTTATTTCCAGTTGAATCTTTTAATTTGCCTGAAATGGATGTTAGTGTATAAATCAGTAAGAGCTTTTCTGGTAGTAATGCCAGCCTTCAACAGTTGCTTCCCCTCCTTGTAGCCATTCATTCCTGCCCTGTCCTGCTGACAGCCAAAACTTCCATCTGGCCATGAAGTGAACCAGACTGGAGAAGTGATTAGTTGAGAAATAAGTTCTTTTTGCTGGCTCCTTTTTCAGTCAGATCTGTTTCACGTTCTGGCTGAGGGTGCGGTTGCGCAAACGCTTTCATTGTCTCCGCTGCAATCCGTGTGTGATTCCAGCAGGGAATTGCTGCTGGAAGAGGAAAAGAGAGGGGCTGGTGGCTGCTTCAGCCCCACTATCTGCTGCCACAAAGGAAATTTGGCTTGCAGAGGTTTTGGGTTGTGGGACCTGCTGTTACAGAACCATTCAGAGCATGAGGAGGTTCCTTCAGCTCTTCTTGTAGCTCAACCTCATTGGAACTGACTGTAGAAGAAATTCCAAAATGTTGTAATTAAATTCACATTACTAAATGATTATTATAGTGAGTTGTTGTAGAGAGCATTCCTAACAGGTTGATACTGAAAGGAAAGTATAAAATAATGTTCCCAGAAAGACAGCATTACAGTGTTTAGTGTTCCAGCTTGTCCAACTGGCATTCATTCTTGCTTTTAAGGTAGATATCACATGGGATGAGACAGACCATGAACGAGTAACATCACTCAGCAGAACTTTTAACAAAGAGGAGCTCCTTGACATGGATTTTCAAGCTTATTTGGCTTCATCAAGTGAAGAAGAGGAGGACCAGCAGCAAGGTACTTTGGTAATAAATGTTGTACAGAGACTTTAGCTGCAGAGTTTTGGACACGAATTATTGAAGTATTTAAATGTCATGTCTATAAAAGTGCTTTGAATATCATCTTTTACAAGGACAATATTTGTTGTAGAATTACAGTGCCCCTTTAGAATCACTAAATGGTTCAGACTGGAAGGGACCTTAAAAACCATCTAGCTCCAACACCCTGCTGTTGGCAGGGACACCTTCCACTGGGCTACAGGAGCTGCTTTCTGAAAAGGAGCTTGCACCTCTGAGTGGAAAATAATTTTCTTGCATTTTATTTCTCCGCCTATTCCCTTTTTTCCCCTCTTTTTCCCGGTTATCTTGATATCTCTTTGTCAAGTTTGGCAATATCTGCTTTTAATCTGTTCATTTCTCAGATAAGTTATAGGCCCATAGAACTTGAAGTGTTTCCTTTTCAGAGGAAAAGTCCTAGTTTGAAATGCAAGGTGGATAATGACTAAATGAACAGGAGCAGCTTTCAAATGCTTTTTGATTCACATACTTCTTAAGAATATAAAGAGAGTTCCATGTAACTTTGTAAAGTACACGAGTGTTCTGCATATGGTGCAGCAATGTTTAAATTCCTGATTTAAATTGCTTATTTTCACTCTAAAATTCGTTCTTGCTCTTAATAATATATACTGCCTAGATTACAAGGCAAATCAAATTTCATTAAGCCTTAATTAGGTCTTTCAAACAAATGTCAAAAAATTAATTTATACCTCAGTAAGGCAGGTTGCTGCAATCAGAGATGAGCCTGGAGCATGCAAAAAAAAACCCCAAAAACAAACATTACAGATTCTTCTGGTTATAGAGTTGGGAAATCTTGTGGCAGCAAACTCATCTTGGCATTATTTTGACAGCAATAATGTCCTCACCTTGCATAAAAACTCACAAACTGCAGTGAAGTGAGCTTCAGTTTCTCTGGCAGTGTTTAGTGAAGTCTGTGAAGGGGAGCAGGGGATGCAGAGTCAAGAATTTCCATCTTCTCTCATGTACAGGCTACCATGATGCTAAAGAGGAGCATCTGTGATAGGGTGGTGGTGAAAGCAAATATTCCTGTGAACAACACTTCAGGAATTTTAAAGAGTAAAGTTCCATTGCTGGGAAGGAAAAAAAATATGACCTTAAATAATCTGATCACATTAATAATTTTTAAACCTGGAAATGTCTAGATTCAAATGAAAAGTAAGTTACTAATAGAGGAATTATGTTGTCATGTCTTCAATGTGTTCCTGACATTTTATCCATTCAGTTCTGTGATACAAAACAGGATTCCATCTGTCAGGGTTCCATCCAGCAGAATTAACGTGGTGCTATGCACAAATGGGAAAAATCAATGTCAGCTGCTTGAATGGAAATGTAGGAGTCTGATAAGGAGGAAAAAAATGTCCTGGACTTCTCTTCGTATTTTTCAAACTTACTCAAATGTTTTATTTTTAAATAAGTTTTTGTTGGCCTGTTCTAATACTTTTTTAATGGATTTTTTTTCTACTTAAAATATGTGCATTATGAAAGTTAGTATTACTGTTTAACAGCAGTTCTGTAGCATCAAAGATTTCAGAGACCTGGAATGTTGTGGTTCATAGCACAAAATTTCTCCTTTACATTGCTTCTGTTAATTTTCTGTTACTTGGGTACATTTATCCCAGTTAGGAAATGTTTGTGGCATTCATCAAATCTAGCCCACAATTGCTATTTTGACAGTGAGGCCCAGTGACTTAGTGTATGGCATTTTAAATATGCTTCAAATTAAGTATTATGGGGCTTATGTCTTAAGCTTTTAATCTGTTTTTTTTTTTTTAAACTTTACAAGAGCAACATCTTTTCTGCTGTTCTGCTTTGCACAGCACACAAATACTGAAACAGACTATATGATAAAATACTTTTATAGGATGTTTTAAAATTAGCTGGTCCTGATAGAATCCTGGAATATCCTGAGTTGGAAGGGAGCCATGAGGATCGTTGGGTCCAAGCTGTGACTCCACAAAGGGCAACCTAAAAGTTAAACCCAGGAGTTGTCCAAGCACTGAACATCATCAGGTTTGTAGGGAACTCTGTAGATCCCTGCTCTCCTCAGTAGGAATCTGAATCTCCTGTGACATTTGACTTCCAATATGACTCCACAAAGCCACTAGGTTTTCTTTTGTGCTGCTGCCTCCAGGCCAGAGGTGCTCAAGTGCAGAGAAAGGAAATGTAGTGGTTGGGAGGGAGGATTTTTTAGTTAAATAATGCTGCTAAATCTTATTTTCAATAATTAAAGTTAAATAGAATCAGACTAGTCATTAAGTCTTTTTACAGTTCTGAAATCTATTTGGTGCAATAACTCATGACTACATATCTAAATTTAAATGCATGTGTAGCTTTTTATTAGATAACAGTACAGCCTTTTTCTCTTAAAAATGAACAGTAGCCACATGTGTTTATATTTGCTAAAGCTACTACAGAAGGCTAAGAAATGGAGGCTGATGGAAGTAGAACATGCAGTTATTTATTATTGTCTCTGGAAAGAGGAAGCAAGAGGGTTTAACAGTTTATGAGTTGGCCAAGCCTGGGTGGAATTTCATGGCAATTTCAGAATACAAATACCACAACCTGATTGTTTTCTTTCTGTGAAGAAACTTGATACAACTGATGCAGGTGTTGGATGCTTTCCCAAAGCACGTTTGCAGGAGCTGTTGGGTCGGGTTTGTTTTGGAAGGCCACGAAGGGTCATGTCAGCATTCCTTCTAGGAAGTTCATATGAACTGTTGGAGGTGTCCAGTGACTTGGGGTTGAGGAAAACATCTCCCTGTGCTTTTGCAGGTCTGTGAGTCCCTACCCAGGACTGACTGGGATTGCCAGAGTGTTCACCTTGCCTGAGGTGTGGCTGGCTCAGGTGTGCTCACGTGTGGCTCTCGTGGTGCCAGCTCAGCTCTGCACAGAGAGCTGCTTAAAGGCTGCAGCTCCAAAACTCACCTGGTTTACAAGGGCAGCTTTAAAAACTACACCCAGTGCACACCCCTCGATGGTGAGACTACACAGACATGAAGGAAATGCAAAAAAACCCTAAGAAAACGCCATAATTCAATGTTTACCATTCATTTGCTGTTATCTGTCTGTTTGCATTCTCTTCTCCCAGTATCTTTTCTCCCTGAAAAATCTTACAAAAAAAGCATCAGCTCTGAAAGGCTTTGAATAAAGTTCTTTTTGTATTCTAAATTTTTCCATTTTTTTATTATCATTGGGAGGAACTAATGGGATTTGCACAACTCCTTGTTCAGGAAGTGCTTAGAATGTGGGGAAAATGAGGTTAAACCCCAGTGGTTTTTTTGACATTATTTTCTGGCCCAAGACTGACATCAACACATTTAATTTTTCATAGCATGCAGTGCAAAAACCTCTACCTCAGACTTGATTCTTGAGCACTGGAGTGTAAAGCTTTTTAGTTTTAATTCTGTGGGTCTACATGCATTGTACATATTTTGGGTTTTATTTTTTATCTATCTGAATTTGGATAACTACCCTGGATAGAATTGAGACATTTATGGCAATTTTCATGGTATGGCCATCAGCATCCAAGTCAGTAGCTGAGTTTTCTGCTTTGCCATTACATCCCAGAAAGAAAATTCCCCCTCATCTTTAAAAAAAAAACAGCTTTGCAGCAGACCTCTTGTCAGATGTTATATCTGCTACAAGTTTTCTACTGTCTTTAGTTTCTAAGGCTGAGTTTTTTTGAAAAAATGCATCATCTACTCAGCTATTGCAAGATAACCTTCTTAAACTAAGAACACGACCTCTTCACAACCCTGTGATTATAAGAATGTGTTCTCAGCTAACTCAGCTGCCAGTCACCAATTTAATATTTTGAACCTCTGCATTTGGTTATATTTGGTATTAATACATCTTTTAAAAACCAATTGTTGTACTGGAATGTTCCTAACCAGCCTCACAATTTGAACTACGTTCTTTTTCAATCTTTTAACACTTCTATTACTACTTTCTTTTGAAAACAATAAGAATATACTTGTATTTTATATCTAAATTTCATCAATTTTTGCCTTTTTTCTCCTTCCCAGGTTGATTGTATTTCTTGCAGTGCAGCAGTTAATGCCCCAGAACTTTTTGGTTTGTGTGTTTTGTTCAAAAAGCCTTTGAAAAAGCTGTTGGCAGAAAGCATTGCTGCCTTAATATCCATCAGAAAGTGGTTCCTGATGTTGTGCAATACAGCGTGATACTTGAAAGCCACTGACAAGGTTATTTGAACTCTGAACAAACTTTGAGAACATACTCAGCTCACTTTCCTTTCTTGCAGCTGTTGTCAAATGTGCTTTATTTGCTTACAGAATTAAAAGCTCCTCCAGTTCTTTTGAAGGCGACATTGAACATTTGTTTTAAAACTGTTAGTTTTGACAGAAGAAATAAAAGTTCAATCTCAATGAGAAATAATGACAATATGCATTGCCACCTAAATTTCTCCTAGCAAAATGAATGATAACTAAAAACTGGTAGCCCCTTGCCTTCCAGGTTCTAGGATCCTCTGTTAGCTTAAGGATTGTTTCAGTTCCCATCCACTACAGCTTCTTTCTCAGGACACCAGGAGGAAGAAACAATCCAATGTCTCCTTTTTCTACTTGTCTTCAAAACAGAGTTGCCTCTTGCTTTCTGGATGAGCAGATGCTTCCCTCTTAGATCTCAGCTTGTGATGAGGAAAGTGGAAAAGCAGCTGCAGCTGACTTGTCCCCATGTGCCGTGCGAAAGATGAGCTGGTGGGGAACGAGCCCAGCCTGGCTGAACAGAGAGCTTTGGCTCAGGAAACTTAGGAAAGAAAGGAAGGATTACGAACTTCAGAATTCAGGGGGACTACAAGTGTGTTGGGGGTTATGCAGGGAGAAAATTGGAAGGGTCACAGCCAAGCTAGAACTTAACCTGGTTACTGCCATGAAAGATAAAAATTGTCTCTATAAATACATTTGCAGTAAGAGGAGAGCNGTTACTGCCATGAAAGATAAAAATTGTCTCTATAAATACATTTGCGGTAAGAGGAGAGCTAAGGAGGGTCTCCATCCTTTACTGGAGGTAGAGGAAGCACTGTGACCAAGAATGAGGATAAGACTGCAGTATTTAATGCTTCCTTTGCCTCAGTCCTTAGTAGGAATGCCAGTCCTCTGGTACCTGAACTGGGAGACAGGAACAGGGAGCAGAAAGAAGCCCCTTCATCCAAATGGAAATGGTCAGTGATCTGCTGCACCACTTAGAGACACACAGGCCTGTGGGGCAGATGGGATCCCCCCAAGGGTACTGAGGGAGCTGGCAGATATCATCTGCTCACTGAGCCACTTCCAGCATTTTTGAGCAGTCCTGGATCATCAGGGAGGCCCCAGCTGACTGGAATTTAGCAGATGTAATGCCCATCTACACAAAGGGCTGGAAGGGCTGGTTCTGGAATTTTACATTCTACTCTGCTGGAAGGGACTCTAATAATTTTAAAATACAGTGAAGGATGCTGCGTCCAGTCAGTGAATTCCTTTACTGGACAAACTGTCTTTTGTCTTTTTTTTATTTTTATTTCATCTAAATAAGGGAATTCTTAAACCAGCTATTCTGTGGGGTAATATAGATGAAAATATTTTATATTATCATCTGGAAATAATGTGTGTGTCTTAGTTGTATTTCCTAAAGATTAACTTAAGTTGCTCACTTTCTTGATAACTTTCTCTGTGATAACTTTGCTCTCTCCTCCTAGATGGTGATGTAGCTAATGAAATGGAAGATGACAAACCCAGGAAAAGCCAAAAAGATGATGAAGAGCAAATTGCCAAGTACAGAGAACTTTTGCAAAGTATCCAAGAAAAAGAGAAAAAACAGGAAGAAAAGGATATAGGAATGGAGATTAAATGGGTTCCAGGTAGAGTTGTTTCTTTTTTTTCTTTTCATGCCTTGGCAGATATGCAGTATTGGTCTGCTGACAGGGATATAATATAAGGTGCTGAATTTATAGTAGGAGAAACAAACCCTTTTTCTTCCCCATAAATTGAAATCCAGATTGTTTACAGTGAAGGAAATAGAAGAAATAACATGACTGAACTCAGTTCTCTCAGCTGTAAATTTCTCTTTATAGATTACTTTTTGCCAGGAATTTTTGTACTTCCTTTTTCAATTATCACTTTATAGACGTTTTTTAAGTAGAATCCACGTGTTTGCTATAGAGTCATATAACATACTTACACTTTTAAAAATGAAAACCAGTATGATTTGGAAACATAGTGTATAATTAGAGGAGAGTGGTTTGGAAATGTTGCTAAAGATTTGGGGGAGCAAAGAGGGAGAAGTTTGACCTTCCAGTGAAACTGCTCTGGGAGAAAGCAAGGGTGGCTGGAGAACAATGACATCCAGACTGACATCTGGAAATCAGTGAAAGGTAACTTCACCTACAGCATCCCAGCAGGACTCATCTGGAGAGCCAAACACCAGTGTCTAGTTCTTTTTTTTCTTTAAACCACTCAGACTGAATGCTTTCCCTGAGGTGTAATGAGCCCCTTCAACAGCTCACTCTATCCATGAAGGGAAAGGTTTGCACTGTGGCATCACCTTGATCCTGGCCCAGAGCTCCTTCTGGCTGTCTGTACCAGCCCTGGCACTGGGTAGGTCTCTTTGCAAGCCTAATTTTGTTTGATAAAATAACAGAACTGCTCTGGAAAAGAAAAAAAACTGGATCTTTTCCACAGAGTTAGCATGTCAGATGGGCAGATGATCAGAGGGTTAAATGTGCAGCTGAAAGACTAGGGGAGTATGACATTCCCTTCTTGGGTGCAGCCTCTGTCAGGACACGGCCCCGTTCTGTTACTGCAAATAGCAAGAACAGAAACACACCAGAATCCAGGCCCTTCACTGCTGGTGGGTTAATCCCAGCTAGGAAGGCATATCTAATGATATGATTTACACAGATATTATTCTGAGTTCACTCAGGTAACTTCTGCTGAATAGAAGGTTTGAAATATTCTGGTCTGCTGAAAGGACTAAACTGAGCGGAACAATTTTATTCCCGTTTCTTCATCATGTATTCAAAAGGATACATGGGCATTAAAAATGGTTGTGTGCTCTCAATCATGCTTTTATAATTCCAATAACTTCTGCCATGAATTCTGTCAGAACCTTTTTGGAAAAGCATGTATCATGCAGCCAGGACAAGTGCTCACTGACACAGTGTTGTGCTCCATCTGTCCACAGCGTGTCAGTACTCGCATTCACAATGTTGCTCCCTCAGCAGTTAATTCATTGTGGCACTGAGCATTCAAGGAGTTTTCATACATAGGTGGCTTTATAAGACTTGTACAGAGGTTTCTTGTTGCCACCTTTCAGAGTGAAGGTGGAAAGCACAGGTAAATCAATTGCTGATAGGAGTGTGTTTTGTGTTTATATATGTTTGTATTTAGGTGTTGTTAAAGCAAACGTTTTTTGTGTTTGTTTTTAAAAACACATTTGGAGGGTTTTTTTTGTTTATTATGCGTTCTGTTTTTTGAAGAATTTTGCAGATTGTATGAAAGAAATCCTGTAAACTTAAAAATGTTTGAGCAACCTAATGTGGTAACATAGTCAGGAATCTGGAGCTAACCATTCATTTTAGGAGACAGAAAATTGTGTTAAGGGAGACCAGAGGAAACTCTTAAGCCTTGCTTGTCCTGAGACAGCAAGAAGTTTTCTAAGAAGCTGTCCTTAAGACTGTACCTTGCATAAATTGCATTAATATTTAGTAGCAATTAACTGTAGTAGAGATGGAATCCAGTTCCCTGATGCATGGGCTCTCTGTTTCTTTGCAATGGAACTTGACTTCAGAAAATTGGATTTGTTACATACTTATACCTAACCCGACCCCTTCCCTTCTGCATCTTCTTGTAGGATTCTAGGACTTTTGCTATGTCATTATCTCTTTTGAGGGAGGCATGGTAAAAAAACCCAGAAAACCAAACAAAACCGCCCTATCTTGGTAAATTTGACTGATTTTGTCCAAATTTAGGTGAATGTCCCTGCACAGAGTCAGGTTTGTTCATATAATTTGAGGTTCAATGTGCATGTGTGCACAATGAATTTTACATGGGTAGCTTCTAGTATTTGATGTTAATTTAGCAACTATGATTTTACAGTATATGTTAACATTTCCTCATTTCTTACCCTGAAAAAGTGGGAGGTTTTTTGAGGAGCAGAGGTTCTGTTCACTTGCCTTTGTCAGAAACTCTTCACCTCCACAAGGTCAGCAGTGCCACTTCTGGCTGTTGACCCCTGCAATATGGTTTTGTCCAAAACACAAGTGGTAAAAGTCAAAATGGGTGTCTTAAGTTTGCCTTTGAGTCAGAAATCCAGCAGTTACTGATTTCAGGCAGCATTTGGAGAAGAGGTCCTGCACACCTGAAGGGAATACTCTTTTATGTATGATTTTTTCATGTGCTGGAGCATAGGCAGCACATGCTGAACAGTAGTTTATAGCTCTGGCAGTTTATACACCCTTGAGGCTGTGCTTCCTTATGGCAGGGAGGAACGTTAGTCCGTGTGTTATTTTTTCTTGAACAAATGTGCTCTTTAAAATTTCAAAAGCATTTATGTTCAGTTGGAGCATTCTGGGCATTCAAAAATAGTTTTGGTTGTAATCTCTGAAGACTCCTTAATTTTTTTCAGAACTAGTTTATGTCTGTTGAAATATTTTTATTATCAAGTTCTGCCTCAATGTGCTTGACTTATTGCAAAATCTTTTTCCTGCCCAAATGTTTAATACATGGAAGAATTACAACAGTTAAATCTAGGAAATTTTTCAATTGAAAGGCAGATATTTGAATTAATTTAAAATTTTGAGTTTTGGCACAGTTTTTTACACATGGTTATAGAAAACATACTTTGTCAATGATTCAGTTATTCTTGAATCATAATAGTTTTAAATAAACCACAGTGCCAGCAAAAATAAATTAGATGTAGTTCCAACTCTCTTTGGTTTGTTTCTTCTAGGCACAAAATCAGTGTTATATTTAAGCATCCATCTGTTTTCTTAATCATATCTGATTTAAGCAACAATTACTCTGAATCCTTATCCAGCTCCCAAAGCTCCCCTTAGAAAGTGAAAGGAGAGAAGACCACAACTGCATTTCTTCATGATATTCAGCCAGGTTTTTGGGAGGGGGGGTTGAACTTAAAAATTTTTACTTTGGGAAGAATGAGATGTAAATATTTAGCTAGGCTTAGAGGAAAATTTCAAATTTGTTTTGGTCAGCAGTAGAATAGAAGGCTGTGCTGTCTGTAAAGTGCTCAGTAAAGCCCAGCAGTGCAGTTAGAGATGATGTAGAGCACAGAAATGCTGGCATGAAATATTTATCTGCACCTGGGTCACTGCTGAGTGTGTCACCTGCCTGCAGTGGCCCCAGCTGTGTGGGGCTCACACCTGACAGCTGCCTCGTGTGCTGGCTTCTCACAGGCACTTCTGCTGCTCTGGAAAGCTTGGCTCACTCAACATATTTTATCTTTGGGGGTGACAAATTCTAATGTTACCAGACTATTTCTATTGGCTGTTCCTTTCAGCTACCTGCAGCAAGGTGTTTCATTCTTCTGGTGAGGCATTACACGCAAGATGAACTTGCTTGTTTAGGTTTCCTGAGAACAGAAATCTATTTTTTAGCCTATAGTAACAGTGACAGTTGCAGGCTGTTAAATTTCCATAAGTTTTCAAAACTGAGTGTTTGAACAAGTAAAAATTCCGGCCTGCACCCATCCCTTGCTGTCCCAGCAGTGTGAACAGCAGTGTATTTAGGTTTCCTGTAGTATTTACAACATGTTTAATCCTTTGAAGTATGATTTCATTGCATGCTAATATAGAGACCTTTCTCCTCTCTTTTCTTGCCCTCATTTGTGAAGATTAAATGAAACTATTGTGATTCATTAATTCTAAAAAAAAATTCTACCAATAAGGGTATATAAGTTAGACCCTTCTATGGCCAGCTAATATTTCTACCTAAAGTAGACAATTCCTTTCCCCTTCTGCAATCAAAATCCTTTTGACCACTTAAATACACTCTTATTCTCGGGAAGTGGTCTGGACAGTAGTTTCTAAGCCATTCTAATCTGTGGAGAAACTCTAATGCCTTTCATGAGACTGCCAAATACCACAAGAAAGGGCTGGATTTTCCTCCAAGTTCTTCAGTGCCAGATGGATCAAATGATTCCATTTTCCAGGCAAATAAATCAGAAATATTGTAACTTCCTTTCAGATTTTGGGTCTCTCTTTCACTGGACGTGCGACATGTATTTTTTAAATTCTGTGTTTACTGTCTTCAAAGGGAATCTGCAAAGTTGTTACCTGACCAGTAATTTTTTCCATAAAAGTACTACAAAGTATCCGAAGTTGTAGTGGTTCAGTTTCAAGGAAGCTGATGACTCTGCTTTCATGGACTTTGAAGATAACTAAATATTTGTTCTGGTTGTATAAGAGTTTCTTAATGGTATGTTTTTAGTGAATTTATGCAAAATCCTCCCTTTATCATGGCTCTGATTTGTTTGCTGGTTAAGTACCCAATTTTTGTGGCCGTGACAGTTTGCCACTTACTGTTCATTCTGGCACCTTTCCATAGTAGTAGAAGGATCCTTTATCTTGTTTTTGCTTCACTCTTTTCCTCCTACAAGTCTATGGTTTAATATGATTTTAGATCTTGTCCACATTTCGTATTTCAGACAAGTTGTAACCAGCTCCCCGGCCTTGGAATTATTTTTGGAGTGTCAGTGAGCACAAAAGCAGGGATTAGTGTTTGCAGTTTTTCAGAAAAATGTTCTGCCTGCTTTTCTGGGGACGGCTAGAATGTCCATGACAGCTGTCCTGTTTCTGCCATCATGGTCACAGCTTTCAGTTCCTCCATACTGAGCAGAGCTGGAAGGAATGATGAGGAACGGGCACTTGGCAGCTGAGAAATCTGAGAGAAAGAATGGGATCTAGTCTAGCACAGCTGGAGAGGTCTGAGTATGATTTCTAAGCAGTAAAAGTGGGATGAGGAGTGGGAGAGGAGGATGTGGTCAGGTCAGGGCTGGACTGGGGTGACAGAGGAAAATGCTGAAGAAAGACCACTAGAAGTAGGACTGGGGAGGAGACAACAAATACCAGGCTTGGAGGATAAAGCAGAAACAGGATTCCTACAAACTCCCAGTATAATTCAGTCACTTTGTAGGAGACAATGTTATCTGGAGGATATCTGACTGACTTGTTACCAAAGTTTAAACAAAAGGGTGTGAATGAAGCAAGGAATTGCAGACAGGAGGAAAATACTTCATTGCCCAGGCTGTTACCTCCTACCAGGGAAATGGGTTCTGTTTCTTCCACTGAACTGTGCTCCAGTGCATTGCAGGGAAAGTCACACTTACATCAGGAAATTTTGTTTTTGCAAGTGCCCATCCTGGGAAGAGCGGGCTGAAAGTTTATAAGGTGCATCTGAAATCAGTTTTCATCCTCATAACATCCAAGTGCTCTGTGATGCAATGAATTTTAGAAAAGTATTCCTGATGTGTATGGAATCTTTATACCAAAATTAGGAGATTCCTTTTAAATGAAGTCCATATTCTGGATAAGTATTGTACATGTAAAATGGCTTCAATTATTTAAGGGATTTATTTTTAAGGTGATATTCTTACATTATTGAATACTCTAATGATGCATATTTATAGAAAACTTCATTCTGTTCTATTTACAAAAAGCTTAAAGGACACACTTGGCTATGCAGGTGCAAGTGCTGGGCATGGAAACAGTGGATGTCTGTGCTAAATTACAGAATTTAATGTAAATTTAATTAATTAATGCATCCAAACTTTACTGTCTGATCCTGTTGGGCCAGACTTATTAAGAGCCAGACATGTTGCACTTGTATGGGGTTTACTTTTCCAGCCTGAAAATTACAGTGGTCAGCAGAGATCCTGCAGCATTGTCAGAGTATTGTCACAGAGGCAAAGCTGCAGCAACATAATTCAGTATTTCAGTAATTAATTCAGTTAATAACTAATTTGTAATCTCAGTAGCTAATTCAGAATTTTAACTGAAGACAGTGTGGCACATTAAACAAACGGGCTCTGTCTGTGCCTGTTGGTTTCATTGTGTTACTCATGCTGGCATCCGTAGAGTGCACAGTTGAATGTCTGGAGAAGAGACCTTTCTGAGGAACAGCAGGAGTGTTGAGAATCAGATACCACATAGCAAACTCTTCTTCTGACTCTTGGGCAGTTTTTACTGAAGGAATGTTTTATTTGGAAAAACACATCCTGTAAAGTGAGCTTCTTTAGAAAGATGGGGTTTTAAGCAATATTTATGTTGTTTCCACAGACTTGTTGAAGAAAAGCTAGATTGTTCTTCTGCAGAGAAAAAAGCGGTTGATTAAAAAAATCAGATTCATCATATTTTTTTAATTTACTGTGACTTTTTTTTCCTAGGCCTCAAAGAAACTGCTGAAGAAATGGTCAAAAACAGGTTGGAAGGAAAGGATAAGCTGACTCCATGGCAAAAATATCTAGAGAAGAAGAAAGAAAAAAGAATTCTTAAGAAAAAGAGAAAGGTAATGTTTATATTGGCCATCAAGGGGGAGTTGTTTGTTTGTTTGTTTGTTTTTTAAATTTGTTGTTAATGTTTGTTTCAGATAAACAAAATAAATTCTCCAGCTGCCAGTGCTATTTTAAAATTAGAATATGCAATGGTCACTCATGTGGAAGTACTGAGAGTACCCAGAGAGCAAAAAGATATTCAGCATACTGCTGACCATACCTATGCTTACTCAAAACATCTTTTATCTACTTGTGCTGCTCTAAAGATAAATTATTCATAATAATAATTTGCTTTAATTTGCATTTTTAATGCATTAGAAGAGGTCTCTTTGTAGGTTTGGAAATTTTGGGGCTAGAATAATACCTGTTTCCCAAAGCTGTAATAGCAAAGAATTAATAGCTGCAAAGAATTACTTAAATTTCAAATTACAGGATTAAAAAAAAAACCAAAAACATGTGGCATGCAGAATCTGGGATCTCTAAAGTCTTAAATTATTCCCAATGTAACTCACATTGCTGAATTACACTTTTAAGAGTAAACTCTACACCTGGAGTTACTGTGTGGATGTCAGTTAGTTTGAACTGGCACTTGATGAGTAACTTCTTTAAGCTAATAAGTGCTTAGAATGGAAGAAGCAGCACTGTTGGGTGGAGGAGCAACTTTGTCTAGCATAACATTCTTGTCCAGTTTGATAAATGGAGCAAGGTGTATGACACACTACTGCCAGTAAGAAAATTTGTTCTTTTAAATCTAAACTTTTTGAAATTTGCAGCACAAAATAAACTTTCTTACTCAAGTTTGTCCCTGAGCATAGCTCTTGTGGAACATAAAGTAAGGACATAACAGTGCTGATCCTGTAACTTGTTGGAATGGTTGCATCACAGTTTAGGATATGCCTAATAAATGTATGAAAGGGGGTTGAAATTGTTGATTTGTACTTACTATCAATTTTTAGTGTGCTCTGTTTTTTTGATGTTCCATGTACAGTATTTCAGTTTTCATCTTCATAGCTACTAACAGAACATCTCATTCCAGGGAAACTGAAGTAGTAGTAGTTACATGCTGATTGAAATAATGTTTGTGCTTTGTTGCAGGCTGCTGCTGAGAAAGATGAGAGTGAAGATGAACTTCCACCTGATGTTGATCTCAATGACCCCTATTTTGCTGAAGAATTTGAGAAAACAGGTCAGTCAAGAGAGGCAACTTCGAGAGTAAATCTGCCCTTTTGTTGAATCCTGGGTTTGCAGAACAAAGTCAGGTTGGACTAAACACAGAGATAGAATGTTCAGAATTAAATGAAGTAGGTGTCATTTGCCTAAAAGTGCTGTTCCTGTAAAATTATGTGTATTATAATAACATGGAATGGTAGGGAATATTCTCTTGGCTTTTACTAGAGGCCATTAGTTATCCACTTTCTGGGGATGGCTGCTAAAAACAAGCTGCTCCCCTAAGTATTCCAGAGAAAAGAACTCCATTGCTTTTGAAGTCTTTTTCTTTTTATATAGGAGGAGCCATATATATATGGGTTCCTTTGAAGCTTGGATCAATTACAAAAACATCAAATGTTTTTGCATCATGAACAAAGTTGTCTTTAAGAAGAAATCACTTTTCTCTAAGTCTGATACACGATTTTACTGGAGTACTCTTGACTACTTAGAAACCCCAATAGTGAAATATTTCTAGTATAAATATTTTCTAATATTTTAGAAAATAACTTGCCCAGTTTAGGTTTTTAGGATACCTTTTTTACCAAACTTTTATTCTGATGTTTAAATTAGCTTTAGCCATGGTGACAGCAAATTTATTTTGAGTGATTTTGCTGAGTAAAATCAATAAAGGTAAGTTTCTGATGTTCCATGCTATTGGGAGCCAGATCCTAAGGATGGCTCATATTATTGTACATTAAAAGAAGAAAAATTACATTAAAAAATGAAGAAAACAAACATAAAGAAGATAGCAACAGATTTATTAATATTCCCGGTTTAGTTGGGGTTTTTTTTGAGCATAGAAATGCAGATCCAAATTCCATTTCAAAAGGGTAAGTTACTTTTAATTTTATACTTGCCAGCACAGGCTTCTGACCTGAATGTTAAAATCTATCCTAGGATAAAATAAATAACTAAACCCCAAAAATCTGGATGATTTTGCGTTTAATAAACTGAAATACAGAAAAGTAGAGTCCTGTCCATGTTTTAGAAAAAACCACCACAGTCCAAAGTGTCATGCAGTGCTGTTTTCTGCCATGCTTTCTGTGTGGCTTGGGTATAGGTTGAAGTAACTCATTGTAAAGATAGACATTCCATCCACCAAATTGTTTAGTTTTTCTTTAACAGCAAGATTACCTGGGTACTCTCACATGATGTGTGATTTTCTCTGTGAAATCTCTGAAAAAATCTTTTCTTCTGCATTATGTGAGGAGCTGTGTCCTAAAGGGGATCAGCAGAGTTTATCTGCACATTTCTAAACCTTGTCCATAACATGGAGAATAGACTTTAATGTTTGAGGAGTCTTTGAGGATAGTTAAATACACATAAAGGTTAAGAAAGTGAAGCTTTTGTCTTCAAGATTACTGATAATTACTGAGATACAGGAGAAAACCAGAACGTGGTTAGCCCTGGAGAAGTTCTAAAGGGACTGGCTGTGAGCCAGTTTACATTTTAATGGTAATTGCACAGCACAACTTTGGCTTTCAGCAAGTTTACCCAGAACAGCCTCTGTGTCATAGCTGGGGTTGCTTTTAAGCACAACGGATCCAGTGAGGGAAAATGGATTTCAGTCAACTTTGAACTTGGCTGTAATCCTGCCAACTTTGTATTTAGGGTACAGGCAACTTAAATGACCATCATTTTTCACAAGCCTTCCACAATTCCCCTGGAAGATTGAAATTTCACCCTTAAATTGACTGTCAGATTAGTTTAGATGATGCTGAAAAAGTACATGACAGGGTTTTTTTGCAGACTGATGTGGACCAGTGCAGAAACTGAGGATGCAGTAGTGCTGGATTCAGTTGTTTGCTGTAACATGCAAGGGTCTTGTGTAGCTTGGTTTCTGTCAAGCTGAGGCAATTTTAGGGAAGCAAGAGTGTAAGGAGCTGCTAGGCCAAGGGCCTAAAAACTGAGTGCTGTGAAAGAAAAACTGGAATTGATCGGATTTTATGGAATTTATGCTACTAAAGCATATATTCCTCAGGTATGTCTTTGTTCCTGATAATTGTTCCTGATAAGCAGGCAGTGATTCTTACACTGTGGGTGTTTCACCCTGGGAGAAGCAAGGTAGAATAAATTCTTTGTGCCTGCTGTGCCCAAAAGCTTTCTGTGTGGGGTTCATGGCAGTACTGGCTTTGCACAGTTTTCATGTGACTTTTTAATAGTACCACAGGCTAAGATGTCAGATGCTGCACATACATGAGCCTTGATGATGCATTCTAGAAGCTTGACTCTAGTTTCATATTATCAAGAGAAAAAAAAATTGTCACTTTCATTTTACACTGGCGTCCATACTGTTTCAAAAGCCTTGTAAGTGCTGGGTTTGGCTTGGCCACTTTCACTGTTCCTGCATCAGCTTCTGTGGGGTCTTAGAAAAGGGAGACAGAAGGACTCCTGTAGCCTAAACTGCTGAAAAATTAATAGCTAAATAATGTAATTGCTCATTAACATGAGAGCAAGGTCCTGTTTTTGGAGATCACTGAACAGTTTCAGAACACATTAGACTATTAAACATAATTTCTGTTGAACCTTTGAGGAGTTCTTCACACATTATTGTAACTCCTGTTAGTTCCAAACCATTAGATGCTTCTTGTGATGTAATTTATGGTGTATGTAGGAATTGATGGCTTTTTAAAGCCAGAAAGGAGCAGTACAAGTGCAAAGACCTAAGAGCTTAACAGCAAAATCAGAGTATAGTTGTAGAACCTGTACTTGAAAGATAAAGTAGATGAGAAGATTCACTTACTGTGTTTTTGCAAGGCTTCTGAGACTGACTCAACTTTCTGACTAAGGCAGAGGTCTTGTGAGAGGAGTTTTTGATTCGGAGTCAGTTTCTGTGCCTGAAGTCTCAAAGTTATGATTAGCTTTTACTGTCAGCTGGAAAGTTGTTGATAAGCAAAGTTAATGTTGTAAACAAAATTCTTGAGCTGAGAAAGAGTTGAATTTTGGAGTGGGGATTACAGCAGAAAGTGGACACTTTTTATAGTGGCTGGTGGCAGCTACCAGTTAGTTCTGTGTCACACTGAAGTATTTTCTGCTGTGGATGGGACAAATCTGATTAAAGGGTGGCAGTGGGGATGAAGTGCCAGGAAAAGTCTGAGGGTTTGCAATCACTTTGCCATGAGTGTGCAACGAGTGTGTGTGGTGGGGCTAGCAGAATGTATGTGGGAAGAGGGACAGTGGCAGGAGTGTGTTAAAAGTACAGAAAATAATGCATTTGGGAATTTTCAAGCAGAGCCATTTTCAGTATGATATAAATTTTTGAGCCCTAAGGTAGATTTTAGGTCCCAAGCTAGTTTTACTAGCTGCATAGTGTCAAAGTATGAAATAAAGGGTTTAGTAATTTATTTATTTTCATGGAGAACAGCTCAGTTTGATAGCAGCTCCTTGTTCAGCCTCATCTGCAGCCACAGAAAAATTCTGAAGGCATAAGGATCACCTCTGAGACTCCTCAGAGAGTGAAAGAGGAGGGAAGGTAACTTGAATGACCTTCCTTTGGGAAATGTGTGGAAAGAAAACAAATTTACTGATCTAACTTCTCATATAATTAATTGTCTCCAATTGTATCTCTGTGCTCCTTTTCTGTAGTTTAGCCACTTCTGAAAGATAGAAAAGATTCCATAGTTGTTGAAGTCCTACAGAAGACATTTATTTCTCCCTTCTACACATTAACTTAAATTGTGTAGCTTAGGTAACAGTATCATATCTGACTCTGATTTTCCTGCACATTTTCTGGAACTATTAAATCAATAGTTTAGTTTTTCAGCTGATGACATTGTGCATCAGGATAGTTTATTTTTTCATGGTGGTGGTTTGTTTCTTCTGGAAAGCCATTTCCAGTTTGGAATCCGTGTAGAAACAGTCAAGGGAATAGTCAAGGCAGGAAAAGAATCTTCCTCAAGAAATACATCCTCTTCCAGAGTATCCTTAGTGACAGAACTTGACATGTGTCTGGCATGTCTGTGTTTCTAGTCTGAGTACAAACCTGTCTTAACAAAATGAAGCCAAATGTCTTCTTTAAGAGTACCCCCAGTGGACTGCAGTAAATTGCCTGGGAATGTCATTCCAAGCTCAAAGGTCAGAGTGTGTGCTTCAGGTCAGGAAACCTTCTGCTTTTCCTGCTTTTTCTTGATCAAGATCTACAGGCATTCCACAGAGAGTAATTTGGTTTTGTAGGATTTATAAACAGGTCTGTTTTCATTAGAAGTGAGGTTTGACTAATGTCTTATGCTGTTACTGTTCATTATGTCTGTCTCATCAGCACTGTGTATCTGAATGCTGAGGGAGTAGGGGAGCTTCCTCAGGGCAATATTCAGTCTGAGCAGAGTCAATCATATTTTATTTTCCACTAGAAAACACCCTGGGAGTGTGGGTTTGCCTGCACTGTTGTGATCCTTCTCTCTACTGCTCCATGAAAAATTCAGTGAAACCATGATTTTGACTTATTTGTGCCATTTGAATGTTGCTGCCTCCTTAAACTGAACAACTATTCAATGGGTTTTTATTGCTTTAAGTCTTCTTGGTTCTTCTTAACTTTGCAGCCTTTTTCCACATCTGACAATAAATACTGACTGCAAGGAGATGAGATGTACTTAGAACTTCTAGCTATAGGTAACATATGCCCTCATGCATAAATTTGGATAAATATGTTCATGCCCTGTATTTGCACTTAGGTTTAAAGAAGAAGCCAGAATCAGTAGAAAGTGCCTCAGAAGATGAAGATGAAGTTGAAAAACAGAAGGTAAAGTGATGTAAAATGTTGCATTGCATGAATTCTGCAAGTATTTGGTATGTGTTTGTGAGTGGAACTGCAGAATCTCATAGAATAAAATGATACAATTTTAATAGGGAGAGCTTTTGGAATGAAGACTACCAAGAAGTTTGTGTGTTGGGCAGTGCCAAGTTTTTTGTTTGTTTTCTTTAACATCAGTATTGTATGAAATGTTCATTGAGTTCAAACCTTGTCCTGTATATTTTTGTCCTTGAAGATGGAGTTATTTGCTGTTTTGTGTTTTCATTCCTTCTCAGAACAAGTTAACTAAAGAAATTACTTAAATCCAGTTATGTTAGTTTTTATTTTGCTATATGAGTATCAGGATTAAATTGTATCAACTAGTTATTTCTAAGCTGTGGTGTACAATTTTCAGTTGAGATTATTATTGTATTTGAATATTGAAATTGAAATTCAGTTGAAAGTTGAATATGGGTAGTTGCATTTATTTTATATCTAATAAGAAGGAAATCAATTTGTATTAATGCTCCTAATGTTAAAATGTTTTTATGGATGAAATAATACCACCCTGATGACCCAATTTCAAATTATTTAAATAACTGTAGACTCATACAGGCTTTATTAATGAGACACTGAATTTTTTCATAGAAAACCTTCATTGTGTTCATGGACTTCCTTATTTTGTAACAGGCTGAAATGGCCCTACTGATGATGGATGATGAGGATGACACCAGAAAACATTTCAATTATAAAAAGATTGTAGAACAACACAATTTGAGCAAGAAGAAAAAGAAACTTCTTATGAAAAAGAAAGAATTACTAGAAGATGACTTCCAGGTAATTGTGTACTTCTTGAGTTTGTGACTGGAGCAGTTCCAGGCATCTCATGAGCTGTGACTTCTGGAGCAGCTCGTGTTTTATTGGCCTTAAAAGCTTTCCTGTCATGGGAAAAGTTTACCTAAAACAAATGTTTCTTTTCTCCCTTCAGGTAAATGTAGCTGATACAAGATTCCAAGCCATGTTTACTTCTCCCCTGTTTAACTTGGATCCTTCAGATCCAAATTTCAAGAAGACAAAAGCAGTAGAGAAGATCCTGGAAGAGAAAGCTCGGCGAAGAGAAGAAAAGGAGCAAGATCTTAAGGAGGCGAACAAGGGCCTGGAGAGCAAGATGGCAAAGAAAGGAGAGGTTGCCAAGAAAGCCATAGATCCTGCCCTATCAATGCTCATAAAGTCTGTCAAAAACAAAACTGAAGAGTTTCAGGCACGGAAAAAGCAGAAATTCAAATAACTGAACTTTGTTTTTACTGAGACATTACTTTAGTCCCAGCCCTTCTAACTGGAGACATCTGTTCAAGTTACTGCAGCCTGTTTTAATTCTGGTCCACCTGAAATGTCTTGAGAAGTCATTTAACAATGATGGTGAATTTTGAGGTGTTCAGGGTAATAATCACTCCTTTCTTCAGCCACAACAACTATTATGTTGCACAGATGTAAGGAAATGTAAGGTGGTTTGTTTTGTATCATGTCATCTCTTAAAAATAGTAGAAGTGCTGAAGATGGCTACAAAAATCATAATTATGGGTTTATTTATAAATAAAAACAGTTCTGCAGAGGTTTATTGCTCAACCTAAGTGGTTTTAAAGTTTTTAATTCCCCAGAAGTCTGTAAAACATACCTGTCTTGATAAAGAAGGTAATAATATAACTACAAATGGAAGAAATTTTGTATGCAAGTTTTTTGTAGATTTTTTTAAAGACTGCATAAATTAATTTCTCCTTTAAATACTTGAAGGTAATAAAACTAATTAATGGAAATATTGCCGTTTGGAAGTGTTTCATTGCCATACTTTGGAAATAAATACTTCAAATTGGCCCAAAAGAATTTTGGGTACTAGCTGTGTTTTTCTTTCACACCTAAATGCAATTACATCAAAATAAACTTTTTGCTGTTGTTATTACATTTCCATGAATATGATACTTACACAAAGTCTCCCAGCATTGCAAGTGTTAAAAAAAAATGGGAGAAGAAGGGGAAAGGAAAAAAATCCAAGGCAGATCTAGATGATACAATTTTAGGAACCATGTTGTTTGGCTGTGTTGGTGATGAAGGTATCAGAGGTGCAGGGAGAACACAGCAAACACAAAATGATCATTTCCCTGGAGTGTAGCCATTGATTTGTCTCAAGCTTTGGTGTGGGTTGGGATGTTAGGAATTTTAGAGGTTTGCTGTATCAGCGTGAATGGAAATACAACGTGGTATTACAGAAACAACTGAATACTTTAGAAACAAGGAGCTGAAAGGTAATTTTCCATTTTAAAGACATAATTTTTAATTTCCAAGATGTTCTACTAATTTAAGCAAAGACTCGTATGAAATCAGAGGTTAGAAGTATAGATAATCAAAGCCAGTGTTTGTGTCAAGTGAATTTATCTCAGTATGGGAGGCTGTAGAGTGACAAAACAGCCAAAGGTATTGAGGAACATAAAATACAAGTGGAGATGGATTTTACAAGAGTGCTTTGGAATGCTGTGCCTGTGGAATACTTGCAGACCTTGAGTGTTTTGAATGTAATTACTCTTCATAAACATTTGAACATCTTCAGAGTTACTTTGTTTTAATACTGGGTCCACAGTCTGCCATAACTTTGTTCAGTAATTTGTATGGAAAACAAATTTGTTGGACTGCACCCTCTCTTGAATCCTGAGGAAGCTCCATCATACAACTAACTGCCAGCAGAAGAAATAGAAAAAATTTAATTAACAACATAAAAAACTAATCTAAATTATTAATAAATATAAATATAAATATAAAAAAATAATTATATCACACTACCCTAAACACATTAAAATAAATGCTATATATTAATAATAATAATACTATTAAACAANTACAAGTGGAGATGGATTTTACAAGAGTGCTTTGGAATGCTGTGCCTGTGGAATACTTGCAGACCTTGAGTGTTTTGAATGTAATTACTCTTCATAAACATTTGAACATCTTCAGAGTTACTTTGTTTTAATACTGGGTCCACAGTCTGCCATAACTTTGTTCAGTAATTTGTATGGAAAACAAATTTGTTGGACTGCACCCTCTCTTGAATCCTGAGGAAGCTCCATCATACAACTAACTGCCAGCAGAAGAAATAGAAAAAATTTAATTAACAACATAAAAAACTAATCTAAATTATTAATAAATAAAAATATTATTAAGATAGATAAGCTATTTATAAAAATTATTATAAAAATACTCATGTCTTCAAAAATAAAATTAAGATGACTAATACAAGAATTTATTAAATTAAACTATAAGANAATATACTACTATCTAAAATACTATTCTAAATTTTAATAAAATAAATTCTTGCCAAGTTCTACCAAACCCTGCTGAGCTCTACCAAACACTTCTTTTCTTTTGAGCTTGGTGTTTTTATAACTGGACGTGGACATGTGGAGTTGCTGGATCTCTGCTCCTGCCTCACTGGTACAAAACTCCCGAGCAGAACTTCTCTACTCCTGCAATGCCTTTGTCCTTGACACCAACTTTGCTGGAGGAGTCGTTTGAAAAATCAGGTTATAAAATTAAAAAGTCACCAATTGTGAGGACTTCTCATTGAAATTCGATGGTATAAGTGATATTGTGTCTTCACATGGATGTATGCTGGCTCCTTTCTCCTTATGGGAAGTCTGGCCTCTCCTTGGATGTCTTAGCAAGGCAAAATGCATGGAAAGATGAAGGCAGATTTCACAGTGATTTTAATTATTGATTGAAATAATTATTTTGCTGTATGGTGAGCTGTATTGGGTATCCTGTAAATCCTTAATGTATGATCATTTTATGTAATCAGATATTTCTGTTGCTGGTTTTGGTCTCATGTTATCAGGTGCTGAGGGGGCATCTTAGATGGGAAGAACTGGAGAGCTTCAGGATCTGTCCTAGCACGCATCTTAGATGGGAATTTTTTGTTTGTTTATAAAATAATTAGCTCTGAAACCTCTTTTTCTTTTTCCCCTTAAAAAAAAGAAGTTTTAATTGCTAATTAGTAATTCAAATCATATCATTTAAGCTCCATGATTCCAGATCAACGTAAGCAAAATCTGACTTGCTTTCTGTGTCTCCAGCAGAAGCATATCTTGAAAATCTGGCAAGAATCTAGAATTCCCTGCAATCCCTATCCCTTGGTGTAAACAAAACAAATGATGGGTTTGACCATCTCATTCTTTTAAACATGAAAATAGGATCTAGAATTCCAACCTCTCAACTTTAAAACATGATTTTGCTTTTCACTTTCACTACAGGTCATGTAACCAGCAAAAGTGAAGGCAATGAAGTAAAATAACACATTAAAAACCAGGACTGTTAAAAGTGAGACAAATAATTTTTCTAGCAACTTACGGAGGTCTGTTATAAAGTAATTTGTCTCCAAGCTGGCAGCCAGCAGAGCTCATGTTGAATGTAAGCCAGGCCTTTAAAGCTCTAATGTTACAAGTGGAAATCACAAGAGGGTTTGATTTATCTAAGAACTGAGAAAGATCAGACAAAAAGAGATGAAGAGCCTTGTATGTTTTCAATCATTCCTTCCATCTAAAAATTAAGTGTATTATTTCCAATTAATAGCAAGTTGGCTTTTTGTTCTTTTCATATCTTGATAGTATCCAAAAATAACAGTAAGTCGTGCCATCACATACTTTTTTAGCAAACAAAGCAAACAACCAGAATACTGTGGGTTTTCCAAAGAAGGTCTTAGAAACTTATTTGTTTATGATCTATATTTAAAAGTACTAGAGTAATTAGTTTGCTTTGCATTTGTCTTAAATCATGTTAAATGCCTAAGTTGGGTTTTGTAGCTGTGGTAAAAAAAAAGGTAAAAAAAAGGAAAAAAAAAAAGGAAAAAAAAAACAAAACCCAAAACGACCCAATACTGATACTTCTGATGGCACAGTAATTTTCATTAATTCCTAGAATACTTTAAAGAATTGTAACTTTCTTAATGTAAAAATGGACCTTTTCATATAGAGGATTATGTTATTGTATTCCTATAAGAAGCAAAACAAAAGAAAGGTCTGCTCTGAAGCTTTCTGTCCTTAACATACAGCATTATAAATGAGAGTGTTTTTGTCTGGGCTCTGGACCCAATCTAGATGAATGTCACCTAAGGTCACTGCTACTTTCTATCCCTCTCATCACTAACACATGAGAAATCCCTACTCAGGACCGTTCCAGCTCTGTGCAACACAGCTGAGCTTTAAACAACATTGCTTCTAGCCTCCAGTGAGCCCACCGGCAAAACTTGCTCCTCTCCCACCCTCACAGACACCCGATCCCACTGCTGGTTGCCACAATTTCATGGGCAAACGCTCCTGGAGTGGTCCCATGAGCTCCTTGGCACTGCACAAATCCCTTAGCTTTGCATGGAAATCCTGCCCGGTGCACTTAGACCTTCCTCCTTTTGTGTTTCTGGGACAAGAGGGAAAGGACAGCTGGGGCAGATGGGGTTTGTAGGGACTTCTGACAGTGGGATCGAGGACGGGCATTGTAAATTTGAACAGAAAATCTGCCCAGTGCAGTCAGCAACGTGTGTGGCTGAAGCATTGCTCAAAGGGGCTGCCAGGTTGTCCCTGAAAAATTCAAGTTATAAAACGGTTACCAAAGGGACTGGGAATAGCAAAGGAATGGTTTAGGGTGGCTATGATTGCTACAGGCGACTAAGATTTGAAATCACTTCTGTGGAAAACAAAACCTTCAACATAAGCTGCTCCCCTTCCTCATTGCCCCGTGTGCTTTCCCCCTCAGGTTAATGCCTGGGCACTCAGAGAGGGAGCAGGCACATGAGCTGGCCAAGAATGGATGCCTGGGGCTTGGAGGACTTTGGGACAGCTTGGTCCTATTCTTCAGCAGAATTACAGACTGAGGAGCGTCATCAGGGAGACAGCCTGAGAACATGTGCAGTGGTGAGCAATGCCTGCGGTGTTGGCCAAGAGTTTAAGGGTGTCCTTTCAGTTGGAGTGGGGGAAAGAAGTCTTCCATTCTAGAACCAAGCAGAAGATAGACATATTTTTCCCACATCTTTCTTGTTTGGTGAATTTTAGAGCTCCCTGTGAGGAAACTAAATTCAAGTGCCTAGGAACCAAAACCACATCAGAGAGAAAATCGAGAACAGTGCATGTGAAATCAGCTCTGCCATTTGTTGCAGTTACCTAAACAGATGCTTTTCTTTAGGCTTTAACCTGACATGAAAATACCATGCTAAGGCAAGCAGCCTTCATTATTCTATATTTTGGTGTCCAAGTGCTCAACTTTGCAAAATAACTGTTTTGTCAGTGGGGTATTAATTTTCATTTATTTTAATGAAAAAAAAGCCACAACCTTCATGCTCCACAGAAGCTCATCTGTCTCGTGGATGGATGATCACCTCAGTCCAGAAGAGGAGACTGGGAACTTCAGTGACCATCCCAAGTGTTAGCAGGGAATAACTCTGTGCTCTCTGCCCTCTGCAGAGGAGTAAAAATGCTTCACAGGGTGGTGGCCATACGGCTACTGCAATACTTGAGTAGTAAAATCAAAACAGATGTAGCAGACCACACTTTAGAGGAATATGAATCTATCACTTAAGTTATCTGCTTTTCTTAAAGAAGAGCAAAATTCACCTTTGATAGCAACGCAAGCTGCCTTGGTAAACAAAGATGATTCTGTCACAGAATAACTGCTTTGTTTTTCTGTGAGTTACATTTTCTGGAAGACAGAAGGTACAAAAAACAGAAAAAGGGTAACAGTAATGAATTTAGTTGTGTATTAAGCTGTAGTTTAAAAATGCAAATTCTTTCCTAAGATAAACCTGCACTGATTTTAGTACTGATCTCAACTTCACCAAAATGAGAATTTGCTGATAGAGCTCAGGAGCTTGTCTGAGGGATGAGAACGGATTTCTTTTTCCTCATTTTGTATCCTGAAGATCAGAACTTATCCAGCAAGAGAATGATTCTGCTAATAATTCTTAAATTATAGTGAACTTAGGAATCCTGCAGTCACTCTGTTGCAATGGGATCAGTATCGCAGAATTTGAAGAGCAGGATGCTGAGAAGACTGCATGAATATACAGAAATCCTATCATACCCTGAGTGCAATAAACCAGCTCTGGTTTGGACTAAATCATTAGCCATGGAGAGCTGCAGAGAGCAACCACACAGGTCAAAACCCATAACAATAATGAGATGATCTAAGCTGTGAAGAAAGCCTAGTTCAGGAATGACCAGCTTGACCTGTTTTGCTAAAATATGTGTCTTTAAATTGTCATATTTAAACCTTCACCATACTTCATGGGCATGAAGAAAAATATTCTCTGATCCTGAAAACCACTTTTCTGCGAGTCTTGGCTTCCTGATTTCCTGTAGCTGTTATTGGGAGATGACTGTCCTACCTACTGCAGGGGCCAGTATGTACCCAGCACACATTTAACTCGCTTCTCAAGGAATAAACACAAAACCTTGCAGGGATTTACTACTTGTGGTTATTTTGGCAACAAGTGATGAATGCATTTTTGAAGTTGGTTTTCTCAAAAGTCCCGTGTCTTATGATTTGGCCCCCCTGAAAAGCTGGCTGACAGATCGCAGTCACACCGAGTGAGAGCTTTCAGAGCTGCAATGGAATGAGCGTTGGAAATAATCGTGTGTGGGTGTTGAGCAGCGGGGAGTATGTGGAATGCTAAATAGACAGGTCCAGGATGCTGGAGTATTTCCTCATCTGAAGTAGCTCATTATCTGGAAAAAACATTATTTTACTGGCTGGAAGTCAAAGAAGGGGCCTCTTCATATGGAGAGGAAGCAACAAGCATGCCTGGAGAAGACTGCAGGCTTATTTATGCTACCTGCAAGGATCAGCCGGTCTTTCAGGGGGATTGATGATGTGGTGTTTGAGTGGATTCACTCCAGCCTTCAGCTGCTTTTCTCTTCTTGCATGCCATCATCCAGATAACAGTTCCTGTTTGTATTTACTGGTACATTCAGCTTCTTTTTCTGTTGACTGTAGAAGTGAGTTGCAAGTTCCTAACTGAAGCTGGAATGGTTCACATAGGGCTGTATTTCTGTGTTTGCCTTTTTTTTTTGTTTTTTCCCTTTTCCTCGTGGCCACTTTCCAGACAAATCCTTCATTAAAACATTAAAGTTGCTTTAATGGATTGTTTAAGGGTGTCCTCTCATCTGGGTTAAAAGGGATAGGAAAGGGACACGAGCCTTCTCTTCTACTGCCCTTTCCCAGCATCTTTGTCCTTAAGAGGTGTCTAAAAGCACTAAAACCTCCCAAACCAAGGGTTCAGGTATTTCTTGCCTGGAACATCTTTTGTGAAACCTCACCGAAGTCTGAGGACTTCAATAGCTACTTTTACCCAGGATAAATTAAAGGAGAAGATAAGCTCTTTATCATATGAGGAAGTAAAACCAGTAGAGTGTGCTTCAAAAGACAAAGAAGAAGAAATCTAAAATAATCAACAAGAAATAGAACGAAAAAACCCCCACAAGCTTTAAAACACAGCTGGAATCTTTGTAAAAGGAATAAAGAAAACCTTTTACTTCAAACCTGGATGCTGAGGAATGATTTACAGAATGAGATCACCTTTTTATTGGAGTAGCAACACAAATCAACAGAAGAGCAAGGACCAGAAAATAGAAAAAAAACCCAAGAAATATTTGTCCAGTTTGAAAACTGTCACCAGCAGCAGAGGACAAGGCATCAAAAAACCAAGTTAAAACAGACATTTGGATTTGAAATCTGGAAAATGGTATAGGACCAAATATTGACAAGGCTTTAGCTCCACCCCTAAAGAACAAAGGGCTCTGTGACATTGTCTATCAGCATGACAGCCCTACCTTCATAATTTGAACCTACTGCCAACTTCAAGGAGATTTGACAGCCAGGTCAAGTCAAAATGTGTAGCTGAGAGTCAGACACATGTGCTGCCCCTTTCTTAGCCACAGAGTTAAGAGCTGGACACAGAAAGGGAAAATGGGAAGCAGAGGGTGCACAGACCTTCCACAGGACAGAGAGGTGATCGCACAAGGTTAAATCAAAGCTGCCTTGGTGGTGGCCAGTGCTGTGCATCAAAGAAAGGCTGTAGCCAGGAGGCAAGTGCACTGCAACACTTCCACAACACCCTCCTTTTCCCTCAAATCAGTCTGTCCTAGCTAAAATGCACCTATTGCCATCCAAGAAGCAAAAAAAAGTACTTTGAGGAATCTCCTTGGTTCACTTCAGCACTGTCAAGAATAACAAGGGCTTTAAATAAAACAAACAAAAAAAAGGCAACAGAGCAACTCTCAACTGGGATTTGGACCTCAGGTTAAAATCTGTGAAAGAAGGCCAAAGATTTCCTGAGGGTTTGTGGACTGCATGTTATTTCCTTGTAGTTTTGTCCAACAGAATAGGAAGCACCTGGTAATGTGGAAGACAAAAGCTGCTCTCCAAAAGCCACATAGATTTGTGTGCCAAAAACTTGTGTGGAAAAAGACTTGCATTTGTTCCTGACATATTTTGCATTGTTAAAAAAATGTAAGGCCGGTCTTTGAAAAAAAAAAGTCAATCATACAAAAGTGGAAGCACATTTTTATTGGGAAAAAAAAACATAGAAAAGCTTTCTGTGACTGTTAGGCAGTCCAGAAGGAGCCTTCTGAATTCCTGGGGGAGATCCTATGTAGGATGATTAGGATGTGGTGGAGATGGAATAAAATCTAGGGGTGAAAAAGTTAGTTTCCAGATGTTCCTATCCACAGCAGGAGAGTTTGGACTAGATGTTCTTTAAAGGCTCCATCCAACCCAAACCATTCTATGGTTTGTTTGGTTCTCCCCAGTTCAGTGCAAGTTCCTGCTAATGTTTAATACACAATATATGTGAGAAATGGATTTGTCGAGGATTCTCAAAGCCTGACTGAAAGCTCACATGGTCCTGTACATCTGTATGCAAACGCTGGGATAAGGTGCGCTGACTTGGAAAGATCATGGAATGGAGAAGACATTGTTGAGAGAAATTGAACTGGAAACAAGTTTCAAAAGATGGCCTTGCAAACAGAGCAGATATTTTGGAGAATTAGAAGTCTTAGTGAAAGATGCATTGTAGCACGTGGGGTAAAAACAATAGTGAATGGTGTTAGAAGTCTTAGCAGCATTGCACGGCAAAAGCTAATATGCTGATAAACATTTATAATGTATTGTAACCAGGAAATATTTTGGCTTCTGACTGAATGGCATTTCATGTAACATCTGTGTCTCACCAATCAGTGAAACTGATAATGGAACAAAATCTTTTAAAACCCCTCTCAGATGCCTGTCTTGCAAGAGGTGGGAATTTTTAATCCAACAAATATAACCCATGTTCACCACAAACACGAAAGCAAACAGCGCTTCTCTTGATGAGGGCAAGAAGCATAAGCAATCTGTTGCTACGAAATGTATTTTGGCGAGTAATGAAAGTGCTGTTACTAGGAAGTTCTATCGTAAGCGCTGCAGAAACATAATTGGTCGAAATTCCCTTTAAAAACTGAAGCCTGGCGGGCGAGCTGCTGCCGGCTGGGGGCCGGGAGCGAAGGGCGCTGCCCGTGGGGCGGCTGAGGGCCCTGAGGGCAGCGCCATGAGGCGGCCGCGCGCAGCCTCTCGGGGTNCGTCACGGGCCGCTCGGGGTGACGTCACGGGCCGCTCGGGGTGACGTCACGGGCCGGCGGCGGGAGAGGCGCCGCTGCCCCGGGGCCGCTCGGGTCCGGCCCGGCCTGGAACCCCAACCCGCTGGGAACAAAGGGCGCCGAGCTGTCGTGCCGAGACTCGGACACGGCATCCCCGGCCCCTGCTCGCTCCGCGGCCGCTCCGTGCGCGGATTCGGGCCCTGCGGGGTCCCCCGGGCGGGAGCGCGCTGCGAGCGGCTGAGTTGCTCCTGCTGCCTCCCTTGTGTTTGGCTTTCTCATGGAGTCTGCTTAGGATTCAAAGTTACTTTTGCAGCGCAGTAAGGGCTTAGGGCACCTTCCAGGAGACCAGGTTGCTCAGAGCTCCATCCAACCTGGCCTTGAACGCTTCCATGGATGGGGCATCCACAGCTGCTCTGGGCAATCTGTTCCAGTGCCTCAGCACCCTCACAGCTCGGAACTTCCCCCTAATAATCTGAATTTACTCTCTGTCAGTTTGAAGTTATTCCCCCTTTTCCTGTCACTCCATGCTCTAGTGAACAATCCCTCTCCATCTTTCTTTTCAGGGCCCATCAGGTACTGGAAGATCACAATTAGGTCACGCCTCAACTTTAAAAGGCTGAGCTTTGCAAAGGAGAATTTGAGGTGTCAGCTAAAATAAATTTACAACGTAAGTTCATAAGGACATCTGGATTCATTTCATTGTTCTAAGAAGAGGAGGAAGGGGCTGGAAGTGGAGGCACTTTGGGAACACTGGACAGTGTGGACTGGGATAATGAAGTGTCTCACACATACACAGCTGGTTCCCAGGACTGATAGTGACCATCAGAGAAGGTATCATGGAAATAGGATTCATATACAGCTGTCCTTGATCCTGAGAAGGCATCTTCAGAAAACAATGTGTCACCTCTACAACAAAGGAGACAGAAATTAATAAAAACTTAATATCTCCAGCAGACCACAACAGTCAAATGCTCATTGAAGCAGAAAGATGTAAAATACCTGATTGTTGCGAGGCTATCCTAGCAAGTCTGTTATGAAATATATATTCATTTCATCAACAAGGTTAGTTTTGAGCAGCTATCAGAAGTCACATGGGGAGGTATATATATGTATCCTGCATATTGATATATGTGTATATTGTGTATTGTATTATATAGTGCATACTGTGTAGTATGTATTTATAGTGATATGATACATATGTATATTGCATATTGATATACGTATGTTTCATATATTTATATTTTATATTAATATATGTATATGGGATATTAATATATGTGTAGTGTATATTGCATTATATATATTGATGAAATATATCTACATTGTATGTTGATGTATTGCATACTGGATG